>CAUYQU010098669.1:0-13811 GCA_963574635.1 Cheracebus regulus
GTTTGTTTGTTTGAGACGGAGTTTCACTCTGTTGCCCAGGCTGGAGTGCAGTGGTGCAATCTTGGCTCACTGCAACCTTCACCTCCCAGGTTCAAGTGATTCTCCTGCCTCAGCCTCCCAAGTAGCTGGGACTACAGGTGCCTGCCACCATGCCAGGCTAATTGTTGTATTTTTAGTAGAGGCAGCTTTTCACCATGTTGGCCATGGTTAGCTAGGCTGGACTTGAACTCCCGATCTTAGGTGATCCGCCCACCTCGGTCTCCCAAAGTGTTGGGATTACAGGTGTAAGCCACTGCGTCCAGCCTTATTCCCATTTTGCAACTGAGATATTGAGGATCAAATTGATTAAGACATTTGCTCTGGGTCACACAGCCAGGGGTTGCTGGGGCCAGGACTGGTCTATCTGAGAACGAAGTTTGAGCTTGAACCAAGCTCTAGGCCCCGAAAAGGAGTGAAGTGCGCGCATGCGCGCACACACTCCTCCCTCTCTCTCTCTCCCTCCCTCCCCACTCTCCTCTCTCTCTCTCCCTTCTCTCTCCTCTCTCTCTCTATCCTCTCTCTCTCTGTCTCTAACTCTTCCTCCCTCCACTCTGAGAAATAGGCAGCTTAAGTGCTTCCCGCAATCTGTGCTCGCCCCCTGGTGGCCACGTTTAAAGATGCAGCTGTGTCTTCAGTGCATCCTAACCGCGGATCTACCACATGGGACGTAGCCCGGCTGTGCTGGAAAAGAGCTTTGCCTGGCAGGTTGCTACTGGTCAAACTATATAAAATATTCTTGTTATGTTCCGGTTTCACTGATGCCTTAAGCTCTTGCTTCCTCCGCTGGCCAGAAGTTCCGGCACTGGACAGGGCAGAGAGCTGGCCCGTGCCACGACCACTAGACTCCTGGGGAAAGGACGTGCACTGCTCCCCAAAACTATGAAGGATAGAAGAAGGCAGAGGTCCAGGCGTGGTGGCTCACGCCTGTCATCCCAACACTTTGGGAGGCTGAGGCGGGCGGATCACAAGGTCAGGAGTTCGAGACCAGCCTGGCCAATATGGTGAAACCCATCTCTACTAAAATATATATATATATATACACAAAAAGAATTAGCCGGGTGTGGTGACAGGTGTCTGTAATCCCAGCTACTTGGGAGGCTGAGGCAGGAGAATCGCTTGAACTCAGAAGGCAGAGATAGCAGTGAGCCAAGACCATGTCATTGTACACAAGCCTGGGCAACAACACTCCATCTCAAAAAAAAAAAAAAAAAAAGTTGACCCAGGTGGGGCATGGTGGCTCACACCTGTAATCCCAGCACTTTGGGAAGTCAATCACTTGATCCACTTGAGTGGATCACTTGAGTCCAGGAGATCGAGACTAGCCTGGCCAACATGGTGAAACGCCATCTCTACTAAAAATACAAAAATTAGCCGGGTGTGTTGGCATGCACCTGTAGTCCCAACTACTTGGGAGGCTGAGGCAGGAGAAGCTTGAACCCAGGAGGCAGAGGTTGCAGTGAGCTGAAATTGCACCACTGCACTCCAGCCTGAGGTGACAGAGTGAAACTGTCTCAAAAAATAATTTTTTAAAAATAAAGTTGACCCAGTCTTCAGCATAGCCTGTAGATGAGGGTGCCCTGATTACAGTGACAGGTCCTAGTTCTTCAGACAGAAATAGCTCTTGAGCCAAGGAAAGGAGGGCGGCTGTGCTCCAGCACCCTGCATGCTTCTCCCTGCCCCCAATTCTGCAGTGAACACACAGCTGGGGGAGGGTCTGCCCCCACAATATACATGGAAAGGGCTGCCCCCATTCAGCAGATGGAGAAACCGAGGCACCAAATGTGGTAGAGGTCCCTTGTGCAAGTCACTCATTCAATCAATGGCAGTGCTGGGGTTCTTGTGTCTGCCTGACCCAAGGCCCAGCCTCTTAAAGTACCACATCACATGGGGTGCCCTGTGCCAGGGGAAGCTCTTGTCTTTGGGGAAAGTAGGTGTAAAAAATGGCCATGGGCTGTGCACTTCCTGCATGAGCCTCCAGGCTGAAGTGCCCTTCTGGTCCTCAACAAGGAAGAAAATATATCCAGTCTGGATTCTCAGCCTTCTACGGAGAAGTGAGTTGTTCAGGTGAAGGTTTTTAGGGTTTGATTGTTGCTATTGGCTGATTAAAGAGTGCCTGGTTTTCTATGAGTGTGTTTGAAACTGAATTTCCCATGAAGGCGGTGGGGGTCAGGAACAGGTTCAGAAATACCCATACGTTGTTAGCACCCTCAAAATGAAGGCAATGCATGGGTATATTTAAATTGTAGTATTTCTTTATCAATAATTTTGCAAAGGAAAAAGAGGTCCGGCACAGTGGTTCATGCCTGTAATCCCAGAACTTTGGGAGGCTGAGGTGGGTAGATCACAAGCTCAGGAGTTCAAGACCAGCCCAACCAACATGGAGAGACCCTGTCTCTACTAAAAAATACAAAATTAGCTGAGCGTGGTGGCACGTGCCTGTAATCCCAGCTACTCAGGAGGCTGAGGCAGGAGAATCACTTGAACCTGGGAGGCAGAAGTTGCAGTGAGCCAAGATCGAGCCACTACACTCTAGCCTGGGTGACAGAGTAAGACTCCATCTCAAAAAAAGAAAAGAAAAAGAAGGGCATCTCACAAGGTACATGGGTACAGCCAGATGTGACTAGTTTCTACAGCAAAGAGGAGGTTCATGGGGAAACATCTGGAATTGCTGCAATAAAACTGGATGGATTCCTTTTATCGCACAATTTTAGATGCTTGACTACGTACAGTGTGCATTCTGAGTCTCTTCCAATGGTGGGCTTGAAGAGGGAAATTAAATAATAACAATAGTAGTCTGTAATTGCTGCATAATAAAGTTTACTGTGTTGTGTTCAATATAAAACCTACCCCCCAGCTATGCTTAAAGTTAACTAACTCCCTGTAAAACCTATCTTATTTATTTTCCCCACATTCTCAGCAAAGTTCCCAGGCATCTCAAGACTCCTGTTTTTCTTGCTGACCAGCTGCAAGATCACAGGGCAAGATAACACCCAAAGAATGTGCAATGTGTTTCTCAAAATGATTATTTTTCAAATGTAACATACATCACAAGACATATTGTTCTTCGTTCTGGCTTTTGTAAACCTGTTAGCTGCTACGTCATCCTGAATGTATAAGAAGTACCCCATTTTCTTTGTCCTTTGCTCAGTTGTCAGATGCGAATCCACTGAGCCGGTGCACTTCAATAAAATCCTCCTGTTTCACCCATTGGTCTCTCCGGTCTCCTGAATATTCTGCAACAGGCTGTGGCTGTTTTCTCTCAGAACATTTTGTGGGATCGTGTTCCAGGGAGCACGCTTTAGGAAAGCAGGAGGGAGATGCCCTCTCAAGAACTTTCCAGCCCTGGTCCAAAGGTTGGAGATGGGGCAGGCAGCCCTGGCCTTAAAATCCAAGCCCTTCTTTTCACCCACAAGGCCAGGACCTTTGCCCCTGCTGTTTTCTCTCCATGGAATAGAATGTTCTCGCTCAGATTCCATGAGGGTTCACTCCTTAACTTCCTTCAGATCTCTCGAAAGCCTTCCCTGGTTTCCCATCCACAAGGGCGGCGCCTCCAGTCCTCTCTGCAGGGCGGCAGCAGCTGTGCTCTACCTCTGCTCTGCTGCCTTTGCCCCAGAAACTGGGCTATGCTGTGACTTCTTCCCTCCCACTCCTATGTGTAAGTGTGTAATGCAGACTTTATTGAATTGCTCCTGATTGTTAAATATATGTTCTTAAAAATAAGAAAAGTAGGCCAGATGCAGTGGCTCACGCCCGTGATCCCAGGACTTTCAGAGTCTGAGGCGGGAGGATTGCTTGAGCCCAGGAGTTCGAGACCAACTCCAGGCAACAGAATGAGACTCTGTCTCTATTTAAAAAAATGATAAATTAGTAGGACCGGAACGGTGGCTCATGCTTGTAACCCCAGCACTTTGGGTGACTGGAGAGAATGGCTTGAGCCCAGGAGTTCAAAACCAGCCCTGGTAACACAGCAAGACCATGTCTCTATTAAATAAATGAATAAGTAAAAAAATTAATTTAGAAATAGAAGAAGAGTTTTGTTCCCACTTCAGAAAAAAGAAGAAAAAAATATATAAAAATATAAGAAAAGTAAATAATGAAATAAATGGAAAAATAAAGAATGTTAGATCCAGCGGGGTTGTGGTGGCGCGTCCTGTAGTCCCAGCTACCTGGGAAGCTGCGGCAGGAGGATCTGTTGAGCCTAGGAGCTCAAGTGCCGTGAGCTATGATTGCGCCATTGCACTCCAGCCTGAGCCGAGACTGTCTCATAAAAAATAAATAAATAGACCTACAGTTTTATGACACATCGATAAGCATTGGTAACTGCTGGCTTGTGTGTCCTACTAAACTTTTCTCTGCATACAAACCGGCGTGCAACGCGGAGGAGAAGGGGAAAGAGAAGAAATACAGAAATAAATCATTGTTGTTATTATTGAAACGCCTTCTCTCCTCTGTTGTGTTTTTCCACTTGATGTTCTGTCCTGGCCAATTCCAACCGCGCACCTGCTCAGGACGAGGTGGGGTCCCCGCAGCCCCCACCTGGGGGCTGACACCCTGCACTCACCCTTGTGCGCAGTCCCCGGTGCTCGCGCGCTTTGCATAGAGTTTCTCACCGGCTCGCTGGCACCAGGCTTCCCCGGTAAAGGCCGGAAGGGGCTGCTAGGCACTCGCGGTTTCCTGTTGGAGATCCACCGTCTCCCTGGGTAGCTCAGACCGACGCTTCAAGGCCATTGCCTGCTGACGCAGCCGCCTGCGGTCTCCACGGCGCGAGGTCGCCGGGCAGCACCCCCTGCTGGCCGTGTCCCCTGAAGCCTCGGCCGCAAGTGCGCGCTGCTTGAGCCTCTGAGGCAGGCTCCTCTCCCAGCTGCTGCTTCTTGGTCCACACACACCAGACTTCTAGGCCGTTCTACTCGCCAAACTACCTTAAAAGGATGTGAGTCATTTGCAAATTGGAGTGCAAACGACAACCATATAACCACACAAATGCCCTTCCATGTAGTTTTACTGAGGCTCGGAGAGAGGAAGTGACTGGCCCCTAGGGTCACGCAGCAAATAGGTGGCAGAGCTGGGCCTCACTCCTGAGACCCACAGGGTGATGGAAATCCTCTCTCCTCTTCTCCTCCCCTCTCTCCTCCTAGCCCTCTTCTCCTTCTCTTCCCTCTCCCCCTCCCCCTCCCCCCTCCCCCTCTCCTCCCCCCTCCTCCTCCCCCTCCTCTTCCTCCTCTCCCTTCCTCTCTCCTCCCCCTCCCCCCTCCTCCCCCGTCCTCCCCCTCCTCCTCCTACCCCCCGTCCTCCCCCTCCTCCCTCCTCCCCCCCTCCTCCTCTCCCTTCCACCTCCTCCTCCCCCCTCCTCCTTCCCCTCACCTCCTCCTCCTACCCCTGTCCTCCTCCTCCCCCCTCCTTCCTCCTCCTTCCTCTTCTTGTTCCCTCTTCCTCCTCCTCCTCCTCCTCCACCTTCTTCCCCTTCTCCTTCTCCTTCATTTGTTGGTCTGTCTCTGTTGCCCAGGCTGGTCTCAAATTCTTGGCCTCAAGGGATACACCTTCCAAAGCACTGTGACTACAGGCATGAGCCACCACCCCTGACCAAGGTGATGGAAAATTATGAGCCTACCCCTGAATAAGGCCTAATTGGGGATGAGTGTGGGTTGGTGGTGGCAAAGAGCGATTGTTTGGCCTCTAGGGCACAGATCACGGCAATCTTGGGTGCAGCTGCTCTCTCTGGTGAGTGAAAGGAATTATCCCTGTTTCGAAAAGAGACTGAAAAACACAGGTCATATTTCCCCCCGGAGGGTCGGCCCATCCTCCTCTACAGGAGAGCAAGCTTTAGCATTGGCTGTAGCTTGAGGAGCTTAAAACAATTTGAAGGCTTCTGGACAACCTAGTAAGCCTGTTAGTGCTGTTACTTCAGAGGAGATTTGAATAAAGGGCTGAAGGACTTGTATTTTTCAAAAATTCTCAGGCCTTTTTCACTGGCACAGCCTCAAGACTTGCTAAACTGTCCCGAGCTAGCTGCCCTATAGGGAGGGGTGGCCATTCCCTCTGAAGGAAAGGGGGCTCGGGGGTGTGTTTGTGTGGGCCCACATGTGTGGTTAATTTGGGAGGAGACAGTGCCAAGAAAACTCACCTGGTTGGCTAAAAGATGGTGAAGTGAAATCACTTGATTTGGGATGGCACAGGTCTCTGAGAGAATTTTCTCAGGGCAAAAATATACTCAGATCAATAAGAAGGCTCTTCTGGCTTTATTCAGATGCTCTGGGGAGTGAGAATGCCACAGAACTACTGCAAGGACAAGCTTTCCTGCTAACTGGCAAAGAACAAAGACATTTGAGATTTTTACAAATTATCCCAGATATCAGCGACAGAGTTTTCCTCTGTTGCCCAGGCTGGAGTGCAGTGGCAGAATCTCGGCTCACTGTAATCTCCACCTTCCGGGTTCAATCGATTCTTGTGCCTTAGTCTCCTGAGTAGCTGGGACTATAGGCATGTAACACCACACTCAGCTAATTTTTGTATTTTTGTAGAAATGGGGTTTCACCATGTTGGCAAGCCTGGTCTCAAACTCTTGGCCTCAAGTGATCTGCCCACCTTGGCCTCCCAAAGTGCTGAGATTACAGGCATGAGCCACTATGCTTGACCGGAAGCTACAGCTTTGACAGTGAGACAGAAACTGGCTGTCACCATTTCAGGTCCTCTTGACACAAGATCATCCTGAAATCCAGCTTTCCTAACATTCCATAGAAGTCTTGTCTGTAGCTAGGCACAGCGGCTTATGCCTGTAAGCCCAGCACTTTGGGAGGCCAAGGTGGGTGATCACTTGAGCTCAGGAGTTCAAGACCAGCCTGGGCAACATAGTGGGACTCTCTCTGCAAAAAACACAAAAATCAGCCAGGTGTAGTGATGTTTGCCTGTAGTCCCAGTTACTCGGGAGTCTTGTGGTGGGAGGATCGCTTGAACCTGGGAGGTTGAAGCTGCAGTGAGCTGTGATTGTGCCACTGCATTCCAGCCTGGGCGACAGAGCAAGATCCTGTCTCAAAAAAAAAAAAAAAAAAAAAAATAGGAAAAAAAAGAAGTCTTGTCTGCATTGGTGAAGAATGAGGAATTAGGGGACTTTTCTGGAATTATCCAAGAGATCCATTTCTCTACCCCAGTCTCTCACCTGGCTGGTTTTGTTTTTGTTTTGTTTTTGAGACAGAGTCTTGCTCTGTCGTCCAGGTTGGAGTGCAGTGGTGTGATCTCAGCTCACTGCAACCTCTGCCTCCTGGATTCAAGCGATTCTCATGCACCTGGCTGTTTTAACAATAGTTTTGCTTTTTTCCCCCCTCATGATGCAAGTTATGCTAGATCGAATAATGCATACTTACTGTAGAAAATTTGTAATGCTGACCTTTGTCTCTTTAGGATAAATTGAAAGAAGTAGAATTAGTGTATCAAAGGTATGCCCATTGGGTAGCCTCCATGTACACTCTGTATTAATCTGTTTTCACACTGCTCTAAAGAATACCTGAGACTGCATAATTTATAAAGGGAAGAGGTTTAATTGACTCAGAGTTCCACATGGCTGGGGAGGCCTCAGGAAACTTACAATCATGGCAGAAAGACAAAGGAGAAGTAAGACACTTATTACCTGGCAGCAGACGAGCAAGAGCACAGGGGAAACTGTCACTTATAAACAATCAGATATCGTGAGAACTCACTCACTATCATGAGAACAGCATGGGGAAACTGCCCCCATGATCCAATCACCTCCCACCAGATCCCTCCCTTGACACCTGGGAATTACAATTTGAGATGAGATTTGGGTGGGTACAAAAAGCCAAACCATATCACACTCCCTGCTAAGATGGCAATGCTCCCTTGCCAACATTATGTATTTAAACCATGTTTTAATATTTATCAGGTTTACTGACAATAATCACTGATTCATTTAATTAACATTTCTTTGGTTTTCTTTTTTCCCTTATTATTTTGAGACAGGGTCTGGATTATTTTGAGTCAGATGCCTGGCCATTTCTTTGGTTTTGAGTGAGGCTGAATATTGTTACATATTTTATCTAAAAATGCCAATCAAACCACTGAGTGCGGTGGCTCACAACTGTAATCCCAGCACTTTGGGAGGCCAAGGCGGGCAGATCACAAAGTCAGGAGTTCAAGACCAGCCTGGACAACATAGTGAAACCCCATCTCTACTAAAAATACAAAAATTAGCTGGGTGTGGTGGTACATGCCTGTAGTCCCAGCTACTTGGGAGGCTGAGGTGGAAGAATTGCTTGAACCTGGGAGGCAGAGGTTGCAGTGAACTGAGATCACACCATTGCATTCCAGCCCGGGGGACAGAGTGAGACTCCATCTCAAAAAAAAAAAAAAAAAGAAAGAAAGAAAAGAAAAAAGCCAATCAAACTATGCTTTCCCTTTCTGGAAGGAAAGATGAGTAATCCTTTTCCTTCATATTTGCTTATAAGACCTTGGGACAAGGAAGCCTTGAGAGATCCGGTGAGGGACTTGGGCTGGCCATCCTATATAGGGTGACTGAACTGATTATGGCCTTGAAATGAAAGTTCCAGTACACACATAATCCTCCAGAGTGCATTTTTACTTTGGAAGTGGGTGTGTGGTAACTTAGAAAAACTCAGTGGTTTCAGACTTGGTGGAATTATCTAATTTTTCTCAGGAGAGTGGTGGGGACAGCCATCTGTGTGCCTCAGCAGTCAGCCCAGGGCCTGACACATTGTGGGCACCCATAAACGCCTGCAGGTTGAGTAATTAAACACTGCTGCCTGTGTCCCAAAGGGTAACCCGTTGTGACCCTACATGACCTATCTTTGAGGGTGGAGGGGAAGTGTGCTTTTGCATTCTCTTGCACCTATTTTTTTTTTTTTTTTGGAGACAGAGTCTCACTCTGTCATCCAGGCTGAAGTGCAGTGGCATGATCTCGGCTCACTGCAACCTCCGCCTCCCAGGTTCAAGTGATTCTCCTGCCTCAGCCTCCTGAGTAGCTGGGATTACAGGCACGCACCATCACGCCCAGCTAATTTTTGTATTTTTAGTAGAGATGGGGTTTCACCATGTTGATCAGCCTGGTCTCGAACTCCTGACCTCGTGATCCGCCTGCCTCAGCCTTCCAAAATGCTGGGAGTACAGGTGTGAGCCACTGCACCCGGCTCTTGCACCCATTTATTAGAATCCCTCGACCTATTTTTAGTTTGGGTCTGAAACAGTCTTCTTAATATACAGGAAGAGAGATATTGCAAATCCTGACTTTGAACTTCTGGAAAGGGCTAAGGGTTAGTGAAACTATAAATATATGAGGGCAAGTCTGACAGGAGCAGTTTTATTGTGATCACGTCCTTGGGTCCAGGAGGCTGGCCAGGCTCCCCAGGTAAGCCAGTGTGTCTTCCTCCTGGAAGACCACATTCTCAGGGTGCCAAGTGGCTTTTTTCTGGTTGTCTCCTATTTTTCTGTCTCCAGGGAACAACTCCATTTGACTTACTGTAGTTACAAGAGTTCTGTTAAAATAATTTATAAGGAAGCAGATGATCACTGGAATGCCAGTGTTAGGACCAGAAGGGACTGAGGGATATTATCTGGTGTCCCAGTTCTCTGCTTCTCTCAACCTACCAGCCGCCAACCATGCTGTGTTAATTGTCAGTAGCAGGCCAATATAATGGTCAGTTCAAAGCTTAATGGTTTATGGGAAACCACTGAAGACTTTAGGGCAGGACTTTGAGGGGTTTTTTGATTTGTTTTTGTTTTTGAGATGGACTCTCGCTTTGTTGCCCAGGCTGGAGTGCAGTGGTGCGATCTCGGCTCACTAAATCTCTGCCTCCCGGGTTCAAATGATTCTCTTGCCTCAGCCTCCCGAGTAGCTGGGACTACAGGCCCGCGCCACCACTCCCAGCTAATTTTTGTATTTTTAGTAGATACGGGGTTTCGTCATGTTGACCAGACTGGTCTCGAATTCCTGACCTCAGGTGATCCGCCCGCCTTGGCCTCCCAAAGTGATGGGATTACAGGCGGGAGCCACCACGCCCGGCCTTGGAATTTGAGATTTAGAAGGATCATTCTGCCTGGCTTGATGACTCACGTCTGTAATCCCAGCACTTTGGGGAGGCTGAGGTGGGAGGGTTGCTTGAGCCCAGAAGTTTGAGACCAGCCTGGGCAACATAGAAAGACCTTGTCTTTACCCCAACCACCACCAAAAAGGGCGGGGGAGCGGGGGCGGGGGGAGGGGCGTCATTCTGGCTGCTCCGCTCTGTGGTTAGGACCAAGTCAAAGGTGGAGGAGGGAAAACCGGAAAACCAGGTGAGATGCTTGGACTAGGGTGGCTGCGTCATTGGATGGGTGGGTGGACACCAGGTTGGGGCTCTTAGCAGAGGCTTCTGGAGCTGTTGATACCGAAATGGAGAGGAAGCACTGGGGTGTTCTAACAACGGTGAAGAATTGGAGAGGCTGCTGGGTTCGGGGTGTGCCGAGTGTGGCGGCCGCGTAGTTGGCGACCTCAGGCACGTGATTGCCTGGCCCGGTAGCCCCGCGCTAGAACACCTTCAGAACCCCGAGTAAGGGGTGGTGTTGGCCGCTCCCGGGTCCCGCCTTTCTGCCGCCTCTCGTCCTCTTTGGCCATTGGGCAAGGTCTCTGTCCATCAAGGGCCTGCCTCCGCAATTGAGCCAACCAGGGCTGGCGGGAGGGCGCTTCCTTCTGGAGCTAGGTCCTTACTAGGGGCTGCTTTCCGGGTGAAGTGCGGACCCGGTGGCTGCAGTAGCAGAGCTGTGCGCAGGCGCAGAACTGACCGGAACGAGCGGGCGGCTGTGGCCTCGCAAGCTGGTGAGAAGCGGGCGAGGGTCCGAGGTAGGGAAGGGAACGAGCGGGGAATGCGGACACCTCTTTACCCTCCAGGCCTCGCCGGCGCCTGACCCTCCTGGCCTGCGGCACTGGCTCAGGTGATGGGGCGGAGAGCTGAGGTGAGGGGGCGGACCCGCGGCCGGAGGGATCAGCTGGGCCCACGACCACGGTCACCCCACTCACATGCGCGCGTCACGTGGGCCCGCGGGCTCGCCGACGACCCTTGGCTACCTACTTGGGCACCCCACTAGCTGCTCTGGCCCTTCGAGCACTCCTTGGAGCTCCGTGTCCCCACTGCGCGCCCCTGTTTTACAGGTTGGCAAGCCGGGGCTAAGAGGCACCAAGCGGGTCGCCCAGGGACACCCAGTTGGGGTACGGCCGTGCCGGAGTTCTAGGGAGATCGGGCTTGGTGGGCTCCGTGCACTTAGCCATGAGGCTGTAGTCAGAGACTTGAACTTGGGACCTGTTTTCTTTAAGGATGCAAAGTGGTTTGCGTCCCAGCTGGGGCAGATCGCCCTGCACCGCTGCCTGTCTTGACTGCAGGGCTGGAGCGTCAGGCGCCCTCTGCTCCCCAACCGACCGCCCCCGTCCCGACTTCTTCGGGGTGAAGGGGCGGGGGGTGAGGGGACAGTCCTCAGTGCTGGGAGCTCTCAAGATTCCGACAAATGATCTCGAGATGCCGAGGGCAGGATTCATATATGAAACCTGAGAAAAGCTCGTTATAATGGGTCAAGGTTTTTTGGGGTTTTTTTGTTTGTTTGTTTTGTTTTTCTTATTTTATTTTACTCTAAGGAAAAATACCACCAGAGGCTAGTGAAGGGACTAGGAAACTCGTCACCCCCTTGCGGAGGCAGATGTGAAGCTTTTGGAAATCAGTTTGGCAATGAGTCTCCACCCTTTGACCTACTGACTCCTTGTTTGGGAAATCACTAGGATAAAACCTAAGTAGAGAAAAGTTTACTGCATAAGGCAGTGCAGTTTGGTGGGGTTTTGCTGTTTTTTTTTTGTTTTTTTTTTGTTTTTTTGTTTTTTTAAGAGACAGATCTGGCTCTGTCGCCCAGGCTGCAGGGCAGTGGTGTGATCATAGCTCGCTGCAGCCTCGAACTCAGAGGGCTCAAGCAGTCCTCCCACCTCAGCCTCTTGAGTACCTGGGACTACAGGCACATGCTACCATTCCCAACTAATGTAAAAATTTTGGTAGAGATGGGGGCACTTGCTGTATCACCCAGGGTGGTCTCAAACTCCCTAGCCTCAAGGGATGCTCTAGCCTTGGCCTCCCAAAATGCTGAGATTATAGGCATGAGCCACACTGTGCCCAGTCCAGTTTGGTGTTTTATATTAATAAATAGCAAGTAGGCCAGGTACAGTGGCTCACGCCTGTAATCCCAGCATTTGGGAGGCTGAGGCAGGAGAATCGCTTGGACGTGGGAGGCGGAGGTTGGAGTGAGCCGAGATTGTGCCACTACACTCCATCCTGGGCGACAAGAGTGAGACTGCATCTCAAATAAAAATAAAAATATAATAAATAAATAGCAAGCAAGTAGTAGAAACAACTTCTAAATCTCTAGCAGTAGAGAATGGTTAAGTAAGTTGTGATTGTTTATGCCAAAATGTAGCCATTAGATGTAAAAAAAAAATACTCTTATCAGAAAAGCCAGATTCAAAGTTGTGGTTACAACTCTGCAGAAATATTTACAGAATGACCAGGCATGGTAAGTCCCACCTGTAATTTCAGCACTTTGGGAGGCCAAGGGCAGAGGATCGCTTGAGCCCAGGAATTTGAGACCAGCCTGGACAACACAGGGAGACCCTGTCTATTAGTGGGGCATGGTGGCACATGCCTGTAGTCCCAGCTACTTGGGAGGCTGAGGCAGGAGAATCCCTTGAGCCCTGAAGGTGGGTTTTGCACTGAGCCGTGATGGCATCATGGCACTCTAGCCTGGGTGACAACGAAACTACATCTCAAAAATCAAACAAAACTGGCACAGAGGGAAGTGGGTCTCATTAGGCTGCGCTTTGCTGGAAGAGTGGCCATGTCCTTAATGTGTGACTCCAGGTTAGCATTTTCTCCATCAGTCTGTTCTGAAGCTTCCAGTGCAGGGGGCATGCTCATCTATAAAGCTCATTGTGTCCGCTGGCACTGAAGATGGAGGGTGTTGATTTATTTCCCTGATATTTAAAAAGACAGCAATGTGATTAAGGCATTTAAATAATTTTCTTAATTTATTTCTAGTTGTTTGTATAAAATACACAGTCTGTTAGTACATAATATAGGCAGTAAAGAACTGAAGGAGTTGGTTCCCCATTGCCCCACTTTTGGTTATGTTACTTGGAGTAAATCATAGTCTAGTGCTTAAAAGGCTTTAAGTATTCATTTTAATTTTACTTCTGTAGGAATTTCTGTTCAGTAGTCTTAAATCTATGTGGTGATTAAAGGTATCAAAAACAAAAACAAATACATAAATAAAATACTTGGACTAAGGGAATTTTTTCCGCTACATAGCTGAAAGTTGGAATAAGAGGACAGGCCCACCCTAGGATCAGTACGATCCACGGTTCAATAATGGTCTCAAGGATTTGATTGTTTCTGTTTCTGGGTCCGGCCACCCTCAGGTTTCCTTTCCTGTGTACAGTTTGCTGAAGCAGTTCTTGGATCACATCAAGAAGCAGCCGTACCCAAAGGCAAAAAAGAAATCCTTTCTTTCAGAGTGTTTTCTTAAGAGCTAGGAAACTTTTCTTAGAAGCCGTATGAAGCCCCATCTTAATGATTACACACCCCCTTCCTCCTCTCCCCTAGATCTGTCATATTCAAGGGTAATGAGCAAGATCATGACTGTCTTCTAATCATGATACTCCTGCTAAGGTAGTTACAAGGTTAGTTCCTCATGAGGTACAAGGAGGAAAAGCATATTTGAAAGAATTAGTTTAATTTTTTTTT
>CAUYQU010098670.1:0-20638 GCA_963574635.1 Cheracebus regulus
TGGGGAGAAATGCCAGATATAGGTGAAGGGGAGGAAGGCAACAAATTACACTGCCACGTGTGTACCTATGCAACAATATTGTATGTTCTTCACATGTACCCCAAAACCTAAAATGCAATAAAAAATAAAATTTAAAAAAAAGAAAAGAAAAAAAGAAAAAAAAATTTTTGCCTATGTCTATGTATTTTTTATTTTATGGACTTTTTAATAAACTTTCATCTTGGTGATTATATTGTTTATACTTAATTTAAAATTGAATTCCACAGATTACTTTCATATCATATTTTAAAATTCTGAGCACTTATTTATTAAAAACAATATTTATTTAAGCTCCTGGAGAGGCAAAGTAAATGCATGGAAACTTTCTGCCTTTGCTCAGGAAGACAGAAGCAACCATATAATTAAGAAAATAATAAAAAGCAGTGCAGGGAAATCATGACATAGAGTTATCATAAAAACTCCAAATTGAAACTTTGGGATTATGATATGGAGGAGAGGAGTTAAGTCTTTGTTCATGTTAGACCTTTATAGTTCATGCAATTATAATTACTTTTGGTTTGTTGCTATAAATTTTTTATATTACTGGCTTTCCTCATATGTTCGTTGAGTTTAGCATGTACCTTCTTCTTTGTGTCTGACATTTTCTGTTACACATTCTTCTGTGTCTGTTTGCACAACTTGTTCAGAAGGTGCTGCAAGCCTAACAGTTATATTCTGCATATCATTTGTGGAGGAAGGTAGTGGCCAGAGGGCTGGAGGGTAAAGGCTTGCAGGTAACTTCTGGCTAGGATCTTCCCAATCCTCTTAGAAATTACCAGTGACTGAGACACTGCTCTGATGAGTTATTTGTAGGTGCATCTGTGCAGAAGAAAAATGATTCCAAATAAAAGCTTAATGATGTAGAAAGGCATGAAAAGTGGCATAAATGAAAAATACCTGAGCAGAGTTAAAAAAACACTTTTTATATTTGAAAGCAAAAAATAATTAACTATGATGTGTGAGTTCTAAAGCAAACAAAGTAATAAAATTTATACTAACAATAGCAAAAGTTGAGAAAGGAGGTAAGTGTAAATAAGCTTTGGTAAGGTCCTCACATTGTTTGAGAAGTGGTAAAACTACTTATTTAAGGCAGGCTATAAGCAGCTAGAGCTGGATATTTTCAGTCTACATTAAAAACTAAATACTAAAGGAATAATACAGAAAGATATAAATAATATACGAAAAAGGAGGTCAAACAAAATAGTGATATTTCATTATTCAAGGGAATAGTAGTAAAGAAGAAAAAAGAAATAAATAATGCATGGAGCAATTTGAAAATAAATAGAAAAATGGTAGATGTAAATCTATGAATAGGTGATTAAATTAAACATAAAAGAAATAAACGATTAAATGACAAAGGTCATTATCTATAAATAGGTGATTAAACATAAAAGAAATAAACGATTAAATGACAAAGGTCATCAGAAAGGGGAAGAGAATGAAAGGCCAGTCATTTTCTCCTTACAAAAGTCATACGTTAGATGACAACATAAATTGAAAGAAGGCAATTTAAAAAAATCATATGCTGTGAAAATACAAAAATACTAACCAAAAGAAATGTTATATAACTATGATAATATTAAAACTCCAAAGTTTAATGTAGGAAATATTATTAAAGGCAAGAAAAGACATTTTTAAGTAGATAAAACTATCTTTAAAATCATGCAGAACCCTAGGGCTCTGACTTGACTGGTATGAAATCTATGCATGTAACAAAATTGCACTTTTACCCATAAATTTATACACATACAAATAAATAAAATAAATTTTAAAAAATGGAGGCATACACATATTAAATTTATATATAGCTAATAACTGCTTCAAAATGCAAAAAGTCAAGATTTAAACACATAAGAAGGTGAATAGACAAATTTAAAATCATATTTGAGATTTGAACAGAAATCTTAGCAACAGTTAAACAAAGCTGACAGAAAACCATAAAGGATTTGTAAAAGTTAACCAACTTTTCCTATTTGACATTTACAGAATGCTATGCCAAGAATGGCAGAATACATCTCATTGGTGAGTAAAAAAGGGACACGGCTCAAAATTAACTATATGCTAACTGCTTAAGCAAGTATAAAAAAATTTGAAAGTATTGAAATAATAATACATTTTTGATCAAAGTGAAATTAAAGTGTAAGGCAACACTAAAATATATTTTTTAATCCCCAAATGCTTAGAAATTAAGCACACACTTCAAAACAACCCATGGGTCAAACAAAACTCACAAAAATATTATAAAATACTTTGAACTCCATAAAAATAATACCACTTATCAAAACTTATCAGATGCAGCAAAACCAGAGAATATAGAGACATTTATAGCTTTAAATGTCTATATTGGAAAAGGGGGACGCACGTCAAGAAGTAACATGTTGAGGGTTATTAAATATCTTAAGTTTGAGAGTCTCATTCTGCATACAGGAAGTTAATTCTCTTAGCAAGGATCATAATTTCATTGATAATTTATACATTCTTCATTGTCAAAGTGATTCTAAAGTTCTTAAAATGAAAATGTATACACAAACAGAAATTAATCACTTTAACAATAAGCACATAATAAGTACTGTGTATAAGCATATAAATATATTAATTTCCTCAATGAATATTATTTAACTATTACTTTTCAGCACCAAATTAAACCTTTTATACTCTGTTCTGATTCTGCTGTTGAGATTCTGCAAATTGCATTGAATACGCTTCACCATGGGCTGGCTTCACATTAAGTCAAACAGTAGAATTAGAGAAAGTATGGGAAGTAGGAGATGTGGAGAAGTGATTCATAAAAGATGGTGCACTACAATTGTGTTTTTTCCTCAGAGGAGCCATGCATTAATTATAATTAAATATTTTTAAAAGATTATTTGTTTTTAATATAATATAACATTATAGAAAACTAGAAAATAAATATAATAAAGTCAATGATCTTCGGATTCTAAACCTATGAAATGATGCCTAGCAGAGGAGCCTATTCTGTTTTAACATTAGGAATAATAGCAAAGATAATACTATGTATCCAAAGTAATGGGAAATTTACTATAATGATTAATAGGCATCAGATCTCACACACACACACACACACACACACACACACACACACACACGTGTACGCATGCACATGTGTGTGCCAAAAACAAGGATTTAGGAAGAGCAGAGGTGTAGGCTGGGTATTTGTTGCAGCTTTGGAGTTCCTGAATATGTAAACATGACTTCATTACTGCATGGCTATCTTTCTATCCTATTACCAACTGTACCAACTGATTTATTATCTACTCTAATGTTTTTTCTTTTTAGTTTTGTAGCAGTATATATATATATATATCTAATATTTTATTTTTCAAAATTTAATTGAAAGATAGTACATTATGCCTCACTAGCCTTTATCAATATTTTGACTTTTTGCCTTTGACTCTATTGATAACTACTCTTTATGTTTTCTACTTCAAATTATTAAGAGAATAATATTAATATTTCCTTATACACTTATTTTATTATTTCAATCCATAATAGAGGTAACAATCAGTTTGAGATCAAATATTAACATTGTTTAATTTCACAGTGGCTGGGGTATTGGTTATTTTTGGCATAGCTGTTGGGGACTAGAATTTTAGACTCTAGGATGCATAATATTCAACAAATGCTTGATTGGGATATTTGCTATTTTGCTTCCATGCTGATAATGGTGTCTCTTAAAGAAGATACATGAATATCTGGATCAGAATATTTTGTTGTTCTTGTAAAATACACCCATTACTGGATTCTACCCTAGATCTATTTGATTTGTGTTTCTGTGATTAGAATTGGGAAATATGCATTTTGACTATTTCTCCAGGAAAATCTAAATACCACAATAATTGAGAAACTCATCAAAATGCAAGTCTAGACCTTCTTGAGTGTCATGTATTTCATCCATTCTTCTATATATTCCAAAATTTTTCCCAATAAGAGACTGCGTGTGACTTCTTTTTGGTGGTAAAACTGTATCCTTCCTACTACAGACTATTTAATGTTTGAAATATAGACACGAGTTCCCGATTGATTTCAAAATACTAGTTTTTCTTTCTGGGAAACTAAATTAGATTTTAAAATATTGTATTTCCAGCAGAAATACACATTTCTGCTACTTTTTAGAAAATCCAGATCTGAGATTGACGCACAGTGATTTGGTCTGCAGTTTGGACATTTACTCAAGTAGCCCAAGAATAAGCACTGTTTTATACTCATCTTGTCTTCAAAGTGGTGTTAAAGCAGGATTTAATTCAAACTCGCTTCTAAAAGGCAGACCCTGGCCTGGGCACAGATGTGTTTATCTTATGGTACCTAGAATCAGTGAAGAATGGTATGTTTCTGTAAGCTTGGCCTTAAAGGAAAACTATGCTGAAAGAATCACCTTCAACACCACAAATTTTAATAATAGAGGGTATCAATAGCTGTGAGATTCTTGTCATTCTACTGAACAGAAAAATCACTCCTTGCAATAGTGAAGGGAGGACCAGAAATAGTTTGCCCAGTAATCCCCAAAGGGAAGAAGTTTCCATTATAATAACCCAAATCATTTAAGAAGAAAGTTTTCCAGAGCCCAACCCTCCAAGATGTCTACTTTGATGATATACTTCCTTTCACTTAATTATACTTAAATATTATTTTTTGATGGTTTAAAAAATATACAAAAAAGAACCTTTATTATTATTATTTTAAAAAATTTATTTATTACACTTTAAGTTCTGGGGTACATGTGCAGATCATGCGGATTTCTTACATAGGTATTCATGTACCATGGTGGTGGTTTGCTGCATCCATCATCCTGTCATCTACATTGGTATTTCTCCTAATGCTATCCCTCCCCAGTCCCCCCACCCCATGGTATTCCTCGCCTAGCGCCCAACCCCCTAGGCCCCTGTGTGTGATGTGAACCTTTATTTATTATAAAGATGTTGTTGAAGATATTATTCACTGTGTTACATCATATTCTATTAACACACAGAGAAAAAAGTTCACTCTGCCCTTAGTTCCAGAAATAACTATATTTCTCCTAGGCAGCTTCAAACTCAATAATTTGTTTAAAGTATAACTTACCTCTTGACACACAGTCCTATTCCTCTTTCTCTTTCTCTTTCTTTCTTTCTTTTTCTTTCTCTTTCTTTCTTCTTTCTTTCTCTCTCCCCTCCCTCCCTCCCTCTTTCCTTCCTTCCTTCCTCTCTCTCTCTCTCTCTCTCTCTCTCTTTCTTTCTTCAGAGTTTTACTCTGTCACCTAGGCTAGGGTGCAGTGATTCGATCTTGGCTCACTGCAACCCCCACCTCCTGGGTTGATGTGGTTCTCCTGCCTCAGCCTCCCTGGTAGATGGGATTACAGGTGCCTGGCACCATGCCTGTCTAATATTTGTATTTTTAGTAGAGATGGGGTTTCACCATGTTGGCCAGGCTGGTCTCGAACTCCTGATCTCAGCTGATCTGCTCCCGTTGAACTCCCAAAGCGGTGGAATTAATTACAGGCATGAATCACTGTGGCTGGCCTCTTTTCCTGTTTCTTAATCTTGGAGAATGGTGTAAGCAACTGAAAATGTGGTATTATTTTTCTTTGTTTCCTTCTCATTCGTCATGTTCCACATACAATCACTATTATTTTATAAATTCCACTTCTTTAATATCTTTCTATTCCGACTCTTACTACCTTAGTTCTCTAGATTACAACAACAGCATCCCAACGTAGGCCATTTCCTCCTATTTTGTTCTACTTCAGGCCACATGTTTTGAATAATTTATCATAATATTTGGACAGTAGATTGAAATTGGATATCCATGTGTTTATTTCACAGATTAGACTATAAACTCTGAGAAAGTAGGTTTTATCTCAAGAACAATATGATTAACATAATTATTTTTCTGTCTGCATGTTAGACATTTGCAATTTTTATGTCATTCCTGATAGTAATATAAAACCTCAAGGATTATTTCAAGTAATAGCATCTCCATGGATGTATTCCATTTTGCATAATTTGGATCTTAGCTCAAATTTCCTCATTTACTCAATTATTCCTCTTGTATGTATTTTAAGTGCAAATCACTTTTGGAATTAGAAAAGAAAGAAACAAATTAAATAATATAAACTAATTCAATAGAGAAACCTGGGCTGGCAGACAACTTGCAACGTCCTTGGGGACAATCAGTTTCCTGTAAATTACATTTGAAGAAATATTAATCTTGCTCAGTGTATGTCTGTGAGGTTTTGTGTTTTTTTTATACCTGTAGCCTAAGAAATACCATGCTTCAGTCCACCTCCACTATGAACACTAAAGTATTAATCCATCTACCTATAGTATACTATTTTATTTCATGCTTCGTATGCTCTATGGATGTGACCTTTTAAATAGTATTAGTAAATGTCATAACTGCCTTTGACCCCATCCTCTTTAAGAGACATTTCTTAAAGCACTGCTGAGAGGCATAATATTAAAAACAATATTAGAAAAAAACTACTGCAGATCAGCTTACAGAAGTTTAAAAATATTTGAAGTTTTAAAATTCTGTTATCCATTGAATTATCTGGAGGTATTTCTGAGGCTACTGTGAGGGGGAAATGAGCAATGATTGGCTGGATGGATATTCCCCACCATTCTTGGGTTTCTGCTTCAGCAACAGCACTATGCTCTGGGGATTTGTGGAAGGCAGATCTATGTAACTGTTAGCAGAATTTTCATTTAATCAAGTATTTCTTCCACTCTGCTTCCCAAAAGAAATCTCGTTGACTAGAGTCTTTATTATTTTCATCTCTTTCCTCCAGCCCTTAATTAAAGTGTGCTAGTGTTTTAGTTATCATGATTAGACTTCAATTTTTATCTAGATTTTAGCAGGATTAATCAGTCTATTCAACCATATTTTAGTCATCTACTTGCAGAAGGTCCAGAATCTTGATATATAATTGTTATTGTTGAAGGTTATGGATTATTCCTGTTTCACCAGTTTATACATGCTGATTGTAATTGGATTATATTAAAACAAAGTTACAGAGAGGGAACATTACATACATAAGTATTTGAAAAAGAAAACCTGAAAGTGAAAATTTTTAATAGTCAGCTATAATTCAGTCTGTGTAGCAGATCAATCTGGAACTGAGAGAAGTATAAATTGCACCCTAAGTTCTTCTGATTCACTTAATCAGAAGACTTCAAGAAGCAAATATCCCAGTATAAATTGCACTACAGAAAAGTCATTACCAAATAGCTGACACAATATCCAAAAAGAATTATTCTCATTAACAATATTTTTAATATCTACATTTTAAAACAAATGCACTTCATCTTACACTGCATGATCACTACTACTCCATTAACTAATTTAGAAGATAAAATGTAATAACCAGTGTTTCCTAGATGAAGCAGAACACTTCCAGAATGATGGAAAATATCCCAGTCCACTGAGTATAAAATTAGATTGCTGAATGACTGTGGCTGGCTCACATTCTGAGGTCATGATGACTCTTCCTTATGCTAAACAGATGAAATGTCAGAATAAAATCATAGCCTGGCTTTAGTTATGAATCTTAAATTAGGTGAGATAAAAAAACCTTTTGAAGTGTCATGTAGTATGATTTAAGTTTGTAGTTCTTTATTCTTATCCAGGGTACTGGAAATCTTATTATATACCATGCAGACAAGTTGCTAGCTAAGCTGACTTTAAATGAGCTTGTATTCACCCTTTGGGACCAGTGAAGTGTCTTCTGAATATGGTTAGCTCACAATCATAAACTTGCTATTAGATTCATATCTTGTTTTACTTTCATTATTAATATTGTCATTGGTAAGCAGGAAATCACATAAAGCCTGATACATCATTTTGTACATAATTAAACAATTGTATTCCCTCTGCTCTATTTCACTCAATGGTAAAACACATTTAATTTTTGAGCAGGAATCCAAGTATTGATGAGGAGTGAATTCAAATTTGCTAAGTGTTTAGTTAATTTAAAATAAAAATTTAAACTGTGTTATCTTTGTATTTTTGATACTTGCTTTTATTGTAGTCTAACTCCCTAATTTCAGTAATGCTGGCTAAGAAGGTGTTCTATGTGCCAACACCAGTACACTTTGCTTATATTTTAGGCACTCTGTATAAGGCATGAGTTCCTAAATTTTTCACTCAATGTTACCACCATTATATCCTTAACATATTTGAATTATTACTATTATTACTATCATAGACTCCTTAGTATGCTATTTCCTAAATTATAGCCTAGTGACATCATGTGTTGTTCAATAAAACCTGGAATATTTGTACTTTTAGTAATATGGAACTTGGATCTATTTTCCCTTTTCCATGTCAAAATTTAAGATGGATATTTCCTGCAGGACTAATAACTGCAGAACTAAAATTATGCACAGCACCCTTTATATTTTTCTATTCTGTAAACTGCTAGAATATAAAAACCAGGACTCTTCACTGACATAACTTTATATGTTATGTTCATCATTATCTCATTTTCCTGCCTCTCTCTCCCTCTCATAATATTCTAACCTTTAAGCTGATGGAAGCATATATATTTTAACATATAAATACATATGCACAGACACATACTCATGCACACACATAAGCATTTTGTTTATAATCATTAACAAAACTTGCACCAAAATTACGAGGTTCTGCTACTGTCTAGTTCTGAGTAGTGAACTTATTTCATCACTCTTGGGTTCTATTTATACTGTTAACTTTGCATTATATATAGAGAGGTCAAGTCTGTTCTGGTCTTTGAATTAATTTTCAAGTTAATAGAATATTAAGCATGATCTCCAACTTCACTTTCACATATCCAATTTTCTAACTCCCTCATATCTGACTAATTAATTTTAAACATTTTCTCCTATAGAAATTTAAATGTGTCTTTAGGTACTTCCTTCATGCCAATAATTTAAATTGATTGCTTCTATCTTTTTTAAGGAACCTGATTAATGCTTCCATGTAACATCTTTTGAAGGTCTTTCCAGAATTTTAATGGATACCTTGATTCCAGTTAAATGTGATCCAACATTCTATCTTAGGCTGAACAAAGATTGATGATATTTGATTATAGTATTCTGTGGGACCAAATTCTTGAAGGAATATAAAAACTAGAATACTTAAGATCATAGTAAGTGCTTTAAAATAAGTTTGGTTTATCTTAGATATGAAAAGAAGTAGAAAATAATAATGAAACAATAACTGCTCTTAATTTTAATGTTTATGTCTATTAAAAAGTCATAAGTTAAAATTCAATGACTAATGTGATGGTATTAGGGGAACGGATTAGTGCTCTTATAGAAGAGGCCCCAGAGAGCTGCCTTGCGAATTCTACCATGTGTGTACATAGGGAGAGGGTGCCATCTATGAACCAAGAGTAAGGCCCTCAGCAGACTCCAAATTTGCCAGTGCCTTGATTATGGACTTCCCAACATCCAGAACCATGAGAAAGGAATTCCTGTTGTTTATAATCCACCCAGATTATGGTATTTAACTATAGCAACCTTATTGAAATGAGACAATAACTCTAAAAAAACTATCTTTATTTAGCTGGGTGTGGTGCCTCAAGCCTGTAATCCCAGCACTTCCAGAGGCCAAGGCAGTGGATCACCTGAGGTCTGAAGTTTGAGACCAGCCTGACCAAAATGGAGAAACTCCATCTCTGCTAAAAATGAAAAATTAGCTGGACGTGGTGGTGCATGTCTGTAATCCCAGCTACTCAGGAGGATGAGGAAGGAGAATTGCTTGAACCTGGGAGGCGGAGGTTGCAGTGAGCCGAGATCATGCCATTGTACTCCAGCCTGGGCAAAAGACCAAAAACTCCATCTCAAAAAAAAAAAAAAGAAAGAAAGAAAGAAAGAAAACCTTTATTTTCTAGAACACTAGTTTCTACAACCTGATTGTACAAAAAAAAAAAAATTACTAAGTGTACTTCTTAATAATAATGGTGTCTGAATCACAACATTTCTGAAACAGAATCTCCAGGGATCTATTTTCTAAGATTTTTAGATGATATTTAGCTACTGTGTTTAAAAAAAGGGGATAACATATCACTGGTTAAGAATTTTATACTTAAAAGAATTTAATTACACTTCAGGTTTTATTTATTACATGTAAAGAGCTTGGAAATAACTATATCCTCCTTATAACAGTAAAAGCTGGAAAAGCTAAACACCAGTAATTTCTGGGTCCTATCAAAGAACTGAAGTTCAGAATCCCAAATCTGTAGAGATAGGTGCATATAGAGGGATAGCAATGAAGAATGGCTTACTTGGAATAGGTGGCCCTGGGGGTTTATAAAATTATTATTTAGAGGGTAATTTTGATGAATTGTTGAGTCTGGACTAGTGTGAGAATGAGAAAGAACTCAGGACCCCATTTTCGTGGATATTACCTCCAAGAATATGGCCAGTTTCTCACAGTGAAGATGGCCTTATGGCTCTGCTAAGGAGAAAACAGTAATCATTATGCAATATTTCCAGAACCTTGACCATAATAAAAACAAGTTCCCCAGGTGAAAGGACTTTGACAGAAACAGTTCTAAATCTACTACTAGCTCTATTTCAATTAAGAAGGAAGAAAGATCAAACAACACCCTGGAACTCTGTGGCTGGGAAAAGGAGTAGGCAACAGAAGAAAATAAGAAGTTAAATCACTGGAGAAACACTTGTGAAAGACACAGCTCTGGAAAGCAGGCCATTAAAATAATCACATTTAATTAGAAGATTAGAGAATGTTCGCCCTCCACAAACATTGCTAACATACCAGAGTGAAAAACAAAGAGAGAAAAGAATAAAAATAAAGTAGAAAATAATATACAGGATCTTTGAAGTGATTTCAAACTTGTAAAAATGTGTGAATAGAATAACAGAAGAAGATAAATAGATGACAGAGACCAAAACACAGATTCAAGAAACCTAGACAAATCCAAACAGAATAACTTCCTAGAAAACTCAAACTACAGCTACACATTTTATATTTAAACTGCAGAAAAAGGAAGATAAATCTTAAAATAAGCCAGAGAGAAGAAAAAGCACCTTATCTATGATGAAAAATATAAGAATTACAGTAAATAACTCATCAGAAACCATGGAAATAAGAACAGACTGGTGAAAAATATTTAAGTATACTTTAAATATATTTAGAGTATTTTAAAAATCTACATCCATTAAAATTATCCTTCAAAAGTAAAACAAGATATAAACATTTTTTATGTATTGAGTTCATTTTCAATCAGATCTTCCCTGTAAAATATTTTAGTTGATATTCTATAGGCAGAAAGAAAATAATGTAGGCCATAAACTTGGATCAACCTGAGATAAAGAATAATAAGAAAAAATAAAGGATCAATTATACTAACTGATCTTAAAAGTTACTACTTTCTTAAAGTAATAATATTAACAATGTTTTGAGAATTATATGGATAAGTAAAGTCAATAACATTTATATAGTTTGGATATTTGTCCCCTCCAACTCTCATGCTGAAATATTATTTCCCCGGTTGGAAGTGGAGCCTGGTGGAAGCTGTTTGGGTCAATGGGGCAGGACTCTTAGGAATGAATTGGTGTGCACTCCATGGTGATGAGTGAATTGTTACTCTATGAGTTCATGCAAGATTTGGTTATTTAAATGTGTGTGGCACCCCCTCCCCTCTCTCTCGGTCTCTCTCACCGTGTGAAGCACCTGCTCCCCCTTTACTTTCTACCATGGGTGGAAGCTTCCTGAGGTCCTCTCAAAGGCAGATGCTTTTGTCATGCTTCTTGTGTAGCCTGTAGAATGATGAACCAATTATACCTCTTTTCTTTGTAAATTACCCAGTCTCAGGTGTTCCTTTATGGCAATGCAACAGAGGAATACAAACAGCAGTGTCACAAGGAACAAGAGGGAACAATTGAGAATTCTCTATTCCAGTGTATCCGTACTATATGTAAAATGGTATATGATTTGAAGATAGATTTAGAATGTATGTCAAAACTCTAGAGCAATCAGTAATTTTTGAAAAGCAGAATAACTGATGTGTTTAGAGAGATCTTACAAAATGCTAAATTAATAAAGACACAAAAACCAGAAAAGTCAGACAAGAAGGAAAAGGAAAAAAAAATGTGACCAATAGGCAACAAATATTGTATATATTAATCCAACTATAATAATTACTCTAAATGTTAGTGGTCTAAACACACCAATTAAAAGACAGATTACTAGAGTTGATTTAAATAGCAAGATCCAATATGTATTTCCGAAATTCACTCACGTTACATTCAAGGACACAGATATATGGGTAACAAAGGGTTACAGAAAGATACATCATGGTAATACTAGTCAAAATAAAGCTGGTTCAACTATATTTTACTCAGTCAAAGCAGACTTATGAACAAGAAAGTTTACTGAGCATTTCACAATAATAAATCATTTAATCACTTAAGAAAGTGAACATTTTTAATGTATGTAAACCAAACAAAAGAACATCAAAACACATGAGGAAAAACTGACAGAATTACAAGGAAAATACAAAAATTTACTATTTCAGTTGGAGGTTTTGATAACACTTATTAGGCAGTTGATGGATCAAGCAGAAAGAAAATCAGTAGGATACAGTTGATCTTAACAGCACTATAAATACATTTGATATAATTGACATTTATTGACTGCTCCATCCCACAAACCTCCCAGTGCCCTGAACTTGCAGGAGTTCCCAACCTGCAAAACTGTGAGAAATAAATTTCTATTGTTTATAAACTATGCACTCTGTGATATTTTGTTATAACAGCACAAATAGACTAAGACAAGAATTGGTACCAGATGTGGGGTGTTGCTAAAACAGACACCTAAAAAATGTGGAAGTTGCTTCAGAACAGGGTAATGTGTAGAGGCTGGTAGAGATTGGAGATACATGCTAGAAATAACGGCATTCTATGGAAGGAACATTAAGGGTGATCCTGACAAGGATCCAGAAGAAAATGATAGCTATAGACAGAGTCTTAATCTTCTTAGAGATGACTTAAGTGATCATGATTAGATAGATGTTGGTAGAAATAACAGTAAAGGTCATTCTTATGAGGTTTCAGATGGAAATGAGGCACATATTATTGTAAACCAGAAGAAAGGCCATTTTTATTATAAAGTAACAAAGAACTTGGCTGAATTGTGTCTGTGACCCACTTCCTGCCTTGTTGAAGGCAGAACTTGTGAGTGACAAACTAAGATATTTGGCAGAAGTATCTAAGAAAAGTGTTGAGGGTGATGCATAGCTTCTCTTCTTGAAATAAAGCCTTTCTTCTAATTGAAATAAAACCAAGAAATAAACAAATTAAAGATGAAATTTATAATCAAGAGGAAAGCAGAACTAAAAGATTTGGAAAATTCTCAGCCTGGCCATGTAAAGAATAAAAATCTTAACTCTGATAAAAAAAAAAATGCCCCCAAGGGTGTGAATAAGTGAATATTTGATAGGGAGATTATTATGGATAAAAGAAAGCTAGATATTATTCATCAGAACAATGGAATAATGACCCTGAAGGCGTTTTAGAAATATTTGAGGCTGCCACTACCATCATGGGCCCAGAATGCTAGGGCCTTAAAAGAAGAATGGCTTCAAGGGAGGGGCCTAGGGCACCGTTTGGATGTCGAGGCTTGCTGCCCAAGTCTGCTTCAAGTTTCTGCTCTTCACATTTCAGCACAGTGCTCCTTGGCCGCCTCAACTCTAGCTCAGATGGACCCAGGTACAGCTTAGACTACCACACCAGAGGCACAATCTCTATTACTTACAGCATCCACATAGTGCTAACTCTGCAGGTGCACAGTGGCCAAGCTGTGGAGGCATGGGTGCCTCTACCACTATTTTAAAGTATGCACAGGGGAGCCTTGGTAGAGAATCGCTCTTGGCAGATGCTCAATAGAACTGTGGGGGTGAGGCAACCCCCAAAATCCCAGGACTGTGGAACCACGAGTGTGCAATGCCAGACTGGGAGAGCCATAGGCACCGGACTCAAACTTGATAGCTGCTGCATGAGTTGCATGCAGCACAACCCTGGACACTAGGCTTCCCAGGGCTTTGAGGGCCCAACTCTGACTCCAGCATGTTCAGAAAGCAAGACATCAAATCAAAGAAGATTTTCAGTCTTCGAGATTTAATCTTTATCTTGTTGGGTTTTGGACTTACTTGTGGCCTGTTACCCATTTCTTTTTGCTTATTTCTCTCTTTTGGAATAGAAATGTCTATCCTTTGCCTGTGTCGCCATTGTATTTTGTAAGCAATAACTTGTTTGATTTTACACATTCACAGCTGCATAGAAATTTGCTTAGTATAAATTGTCCCTTAAGTCTCATCCATACCTGATTTAGATGAGATGCTGGACTTAGACTCTAGACTTCATACTGGAACAAATAAAGACTTTTGGGGTTATTAGGATAGAATAAATATGTTTTGTATGTGAGAAGCATACAAATTTGGGGAAGCCAAAGGAGAAATTCTATGGTTTGTTTGTGTCCCCTTCGAAAATGAAACCTCAGTGCAATATTATTGAAGAAGTGAGGCCTTCCAGGCAATTGAGTCATGAATGTTCTGCCCACATGAATGGAATTAGCAACCTTATAAAAAGGCTGATGGAAACTAGCTAGGACCCTCTTGCCCTTCTGCTTTCCACCATATGAGGACACAGCCCTAAAGGCACCATCTTAAAGTAGACTGCAGCTCTCACCAGGCCCTGAACCTGCTGGTGCCTTGATCATGGACTTCTCAGCTTTCAGAACTGCAAGATATAAATTTCTATTATTTATAATGTAGTTTATTTTTTTCTCCAGATATTTGATAATTTAAGTTTATAGAAGAAAGAGAGAATAGATTAACAGATAAAAAGCATACACCGTTATTAATGTGCATACATGCACATGGAAGTCATACAAAATAAGAAAACTCAGAGAAAGGGCCAGATGGTTGATGTTTTTATACTATCTTGAGGTTACAGAGAGAATAGGAGTTTGGAGCAAGGCAAGACATATTATGAAAGGGGGCAAGAAAGAAAGGCATGGAGCAAAGATGTCTTGTTAAGCAGATAAAATCTCACAGGTAGAAGCTCTCAGAAAGAATAGAGAGTAGCCTGTGGGATAAGTTTCTCTGTTAGACCATCAAAGGTCAAAGGTGTCAGACTCTCAGTTAATCTCTCCTAGATCCGAGAAGGGTCCTCAGAGAAAGCCAGTTTGCATCTGCTGTTTATCTCATTTTATTTCCTCTATGGATGCAAATCTCCCTCACAAAAGAGTAGCTTTTCAGGGCTGTTTTTGTGTTTGCAGTCCCTCTAAATAGCCATCTCGAAATATGTCAGAAATGTATATTTTTGGGGTGAAACATTTTTGGTTTCCTTCAATAAATTACCCAGTTTGAGGTATTCTACTATAGCAGCACAAATGAACCAAGACAGTAGGTTTATTCTACCAAAATATATACAACGGGATCTTTATGTGGAAATGTACAGGTCTTTGATGAAATGAATCAAAGATATAAATAATGAGGAGATGTTTTATATTCATAGATTGGAGACCTGGTGTTAGTTATCCCCAAGTTGGTCTATAGACTCAATGCAATACCAGCCAAAAACCTGCAAAATACATTATAGATATTGACAAATCAATTAGAAAATTTATATTGAAAATCAAACATTCTGAAAGCACTAGAGAAAGACAAACAGTTCTTCCTAGAAGAACTTAGTTGGTCAACTCACACTAATTGATTCTAAGACTTACCTCAAGCTTACTTAAGCTTCAGTATTCAAGATAGCATGGTATTGACAAAAGAATACTATTATTGAGATAACTCAATGTTTTTCTTTTTAACAAATAGTGCTGAAACAATTGGGCATTAATTTAAAAAAAAGCAACCAAACAAACAAAAAATCTAGACACAGACCTCACATCTCTCCTACTTAAATGTAAAATGCCATATTTAATACTATAAATATTCTAAAAGAAAATATAGGAGAAAATTCAGGTGACTTTGGGTTTGGTGATTAATTTTTTAAAAGAACCATAAAGGACAATCCATTAAAGAAAGAATAGATAAGTTGAACTTTATTAAAATTCAAACTTTCCCAATACTATCACAAAATATGAAAGACAAGTCACACAGACTGGGAGATATATTTGAGAATCATGTGTCTCATAAAGGGATTGTATCCAAAATATACAAAGCATCTTAATCTCAAAATAAGAAAACGATCCAATTTAAAAATGAGCAAAAGATCTGAAAATCTATTTCACCAGGAAGATATGCAAGTGGTAAATAAGCATATGAAAAGTTCAACCACTGTGATATTGTAAAATACATATATGTAGTTTTCAGCCCCATTTCCTTGAATATAAGACCTAAAATACTGAGAATATCAAGTTTAAGTTTAATGGTGGCTGGCAGCTTCTAGGTAGCTTCAGGATAAGGGCTGGTCCCCAGTTCCTCCTCCCAACCTCCAGAGTCAAAAGGAGCTGAAGGTTAACTTGATCACCAATGCCCGGTGTTTTAATCAATCATGGCTACACAATGGTGCCTCCATAAAAGCCCCAAAGGATTAGAGTTACAAGAGCTTTGCAATACCTGAACACATGGAGGTTCCTATAGGATGGCATATCTGGAGAGGGTATGAAAGTTTTGTTACCTTTCCCATACTTTATCCTAAGTATTTCTTCATCTATATCATCTGTAAAATCCATAATAATAATCCAGTGAGCATAAGTTAGTGTTTCCCTAAGTTCTGTGAGCCACCGTGGCAAATTAGCCAAACCTAAGGTGGGGGAAGGTTCGTGGGCTCCCCACTTTATATCCAGTTGGTCAGAAGCACAAGTAAAACAACCTAGGACTGTGGTTGGCTTCATAAGTAGGGGCAGGCTTGGGGACTGAGTTCTCAACTTGTGACATTTGACGCTGTCTCAAAGTAGATAGCATATTAATTGAATTGAATTAGAAGAGACTCAGATGGTGTTCACTGCAGAATTGATTGTTTGCTTGTCGATGAGGAGAAATACTCACACATGTGGTCACAGAAGTCTTCTGTCTTGATCGCTGTACTGTGTAAGCAGAGGAAAAACAATTTGTGTTTTTTCTACAAACAATCCCATTTGTCACTAGGGAGTTGCAAATCAAAACAGCAAGGAAATACCATTCCATACCTATTAAAATGGCTAAAATAACAAAAATCTGTCACAATCAATGTTCAACATTTCTCTAGTGAGCAGGAATGTTGAACAATAAGAATGCTCATTGCTGATGGAAATGCAAAAATGCACAGACAAATTGGAAGGTGGTTTGACAGTTGCTTATAAAGCTAGGCATTGGCTTAACCATGCGATCTTAACAATTGAATGCTTAAGTATTTACCGAACTAAATTAGAAATATAGGTTCCCACAAAAACCTTCACATGAATGTTATAGGAATTTTTGATCATAATCACCAAACTTGGAGACAACCAAAATATATAGCCTTCAGTATGTGAATAGGTAATCAAACTGTGGAACAATCATACAATGAAATACTATTTACTGGTAAAAGAAAATGAGCTAGTCAGATATGCAGAAACATGCAAAAAACTTAAATGAATTTTGCTGTAAGAAATAAGTCAGTCTGAAAAGGCTACATAGTGCAAGCTTTTGTTTATATGATAACTTAGATTCTTCAGTCTGCTATAATAAAATACTGTAAAATACTCTAAAATGAAATTTATTTTTTACAGTTCAAGAGGCTGGCCCATTCAAGACCAAGTGTCAGCAGATTCAGTGTCTGCTGAGGATCCATTTCCTTATTCATTGGTGGCTGTCTTTTTATGCATTGTCTCTACATGGTGGAAGAGGAGTGGATCTCTCTGTAGTCTCTCTTATAAGGTCACTAATCTTGTTAATGTGGGTGGATGAACTAATCAGCTTCCAAAGTTTCCACCTTTTAATACCATCAACTTGGGGATTAGTATTTCCACAACAGAATTTTAAGAGAACAAAAATATTCAGATCAAATCATATGACGTACTGAAAAAGTAAAAACAAACGTGGTAAAAAATATCAGTGCTAGCCAGGGTTTGTAGGAAAAGAGAGTTGAAAATGTAAACCACACGAGATTTTTTGGGCTATAAAACTAGTTTATATGATACTGTAATTGAGGACACATGGCACTATAATTTGTTGAAACCCATGCATTATATAGTATAAAGTGGACCTTACTGTATGAAAATGACAAATGAATATTTATGTAGTTGAGAGATCTCAGGATAGGATGCAGACAATGAAAAAAATCTAATGTCATTGCATATGTATAGAATAATCCTACCTAATAAAATCAGGGGAAAAAGATGCTGACCTAAGTCACTTTGGAAATGAGTGGAGATAGTCAGATTAAAAGGTACAATATATAAGCATTATAGTGTAGTTAACAATGTTGTTTCCAATGAGACTGTAGGTTAACAAGTCTGAAACTGCTAGATCTGTATACTAGAATTGAAAAACAGATGGTGAATGAGAACAGTTTTCTCCATGTTAGCGTGGAAGGTTACAGATAAGCAATGAACTGAATCTGCAATGATCCATGTGGTAAGTGATTTGACTTAGGGTTATCAGTATGAACTCCTATCTCACGTAATGCAGGCACAGATGCATAAATAGAATACTTTTTTTTTTTTTTTGAGGAGTCTTTCTCTGTCACCCAGGCTGGACTGGAGTGGCATGATCTCAGCTCACTGCAACCTCTGCCTTCTGGGTTCAAGCAATTCTCCTGACTCAGGCCCCTGAGTAGTTGTGACTACAGGCATGTAGCACCCCGCCTAGCTAATTTTTTTGTATTTTTTGTAAAGACGGGGGTTTCACCATGTTAACCAGGATGGTCCCGATCTCCTGACCTCATGATCCACCTGCCTCAGCCTCCCAAAGTGCTGGGATTACAGGCGTGAGCCACCGTGCCCAGCCCAAGTAAAGTACTATTTATAGATATGTGCATGTACACAGGTTAGTGTATATATGTATATATATCTTCTTGTTCTGTAAGCTAAGACAGCATAGAAGTAATGGCATCCTAGCAGCAATGCACTTGGTTACACACACTAATTAGAAATGAAGATCTCAGATCTTGGCTTCTAATGGCAATTTAAAACAAAAATTAAACAGGTCTCTTTGAAGAAACATTACTTTCAATAGCAAAAACCGCAATTAGTTTTGCACCAAGCTAATAGCTGATTCTAGGACTAGGGCAGGAAATATGCAAAATAGTCTTGGTATATCTTATAGTGACTGAATGTAATAAAGTACTAAAAAAAAAGGTACAATTCTCAAAGTGCATTGAAGAGATATCATAGTCTAATGCAAGAGATCTTATTGACCAAAACTGAAACATTCAATGAACAAAATAAAGTTGTATAGGATCAAAACTTAAGAGTATAAGATAAATATCCATGAGTTCATATTGATGTAAATAATTAAATAAATAAATAAAGGGAGACAAAAGACAAATCTCCCTTGCAGAATTCCAATTACTTCATAGAGACAGTACCCTAAAGGAAGTGAATCTTAACTTCCCACTCCTTAAACATGATCTTCACACGGAGCATCTCTTCAGAAAAGCACAGGTATGAAAAGAGAAAAATTGTACCTTGGAGAATCCTGAATTGTGCAAATCACCTGACCAGTATACCTAAAACTGTCAAGATCATCAAAAACTAGGCAAGTTTGAGAAAGTGTCACTGCCAACAAAAGCCATAGGAGACATGCCAACAAAACAAATGTGATATTCTGGATGGAAACCAGGAACAGAAAAATAACATAGGTAAAAACTAAAAACATCTTAATAAAGAATGAACTTTAGTTCATAAGAATGAATCAATACTTTTTCATTAATTGTGATAAATGTATGATACTAGTTTAAGATGTTAGTAATATAGGAAACTGAGGATAGAGCATATATAAACTATCTGTACTATACAACCTTTCTGTAAATCTAAATATTTTGAATTTTTTAAAATAAAACTAACAAAAGTAATTTGGAATTATGTAATTGTTCTACTTATCAATTCACTGTTAATCTCATTTTTGATTAACAAATTTATTACTTTTTAATTATCTAGAAATATATAATTATTTTGATGTTTTCTCTCTACTATTTAGCTAGGGGTTTTTCTTTGAGACTTTACTGGTAGATTTAGAAATATTAAGCGCTTACATATTTATTTATTTATATACAGAATTTGCCTTTAATATTTATTTATTTATTATTACTATTATACTTTAAGTTTGGGATACACGTGCAGAATGCGCAGGTTTGTTAACAAAGGTATAAACATGACATTGAGGTTTGCTGAACCCATCAACCCATCATCTACATTAGGTATTTCTCCTAATGCTCTTCCTCCCCTAACCTCCTACCCCGTGGCAGGCCCTAGTGTGTGATGTTCCCCTCCCTGTGTCCATGTGTTCTCACTGTTCAACCCCCACTTATGAGTGAGAAATGCAGTGTTTGGTTTTCTGTTCCTGTGTTAGTTTGCTGAGAATGATGGTTTCAGCTTCATTCATGTCCCTGCAAAGGACAAGAACTCATCTTTTTTTAATAGCTACAAAGGGCTAATATCCAGAATCTACAAAGAACTTAAA
>CAUYQU010098671.1:0-16477 GCA_963574635.1 Cheracebus regulus
GCATCCGCGCGCCCTGCGCGTTGTCTGGGTGTGTGTTGTTCTGCGGTGTGCTGTTCGGCGTTCGGGTGTGGGGTGCGGGTGTAGGTGAGGGGTGCGGGTGTGGGGTGCGGGTGTAGGTGTGGGGTGCGGGTGTGGGGTGCATGGTGCAGGTGTGGGGTGCAGGATGCAGGTGTGGGGTGTGGGCTGCAAGGTGGGAGGTGTGGGTGGGGTTGGGGGTGGAGGTGCGGGTAGCATGTGTGGGGTGCAGGTGCGGGGTGCAGGTGTGGAGTGCGGGGTGCAGGTGTGGGGTGTGGGTGGGGTTGGGGTGTCAGGTGGGAGCTCTGCCCTCTCCTTGGCTCCCACAGGCCCAGCTTGAAAGCACATCTCCAGGGCCCTTCCAGGAACCGTTGTGATTTAAGGACGCGAAACAGACTCTCAGAAAGGCTTAGGGGTTTAGCGTGCAGCCTAGGCGAGTGCTGGGGTTAATCTAGTCGCTGTGAGTGTACATGCTTGGGTTTGGTGCCTTTTCAAAGTCGGGTGCCTCTTATCTACCAGCTGGGGGTCCCAAGAGGTAAGCTGGCCTGGTTAAACAAGGATGACGTGAGGCTTTTCCCAGCGTGCAGTCTGAGGGCCTGGGATAACACGGGCTGGAGCCCTGCAGGAAGGCAGCCCTGGGAAGATGCCCGAGGCTGCCAGCAGAATGGCCGGTATGCTGCTCGTTTACACAGCAAACCACATTTTCCAACAACTATCTAGCAGATTAAGCCTGAAAAACACATTCCTTCCAGGCCAGCGAGCACTTCAGAGGATCTCAGCCCACAGGGCTCCTGACCTCCCTGCTCTCAAGGTCAGGAGAGCACAGGTTCCCATCTGCCGCCTTCAGGTACCAGTCAGACCTGGAACACAGCCCGTCCCAGCATGGGGCTGCCCTGCGGTCACCGAACCGGAGACCTGCAGCTCCCGGAGGCCACTGAGAGTTCCCTCCTCCTGGAGACGCAGCCAGCTCTTATTTTAAAGCACATGGCATGCACTTAAACCAGTGAGCACTTTTTTTTTCCCCAATGAGCACTTAAAAAAAAGTAGTCTGGAATGATAGAGGGGTTAATTAAAGGCCGCTTCTGGGGGCTTGGTTTTTCTGTAGAAGGCATGCTTGACCACTTCAGCAACTGAACCTGAGGAGCCGCTATATTTCTGCGGATGAAAAATAAATCCATTCCCCAGGGAGGTACCCTTGGGGTCCAGTGGCCCCGGGATCCAGGAGAGCTGGTGTTTCACGGACAGGTCAGGAGAAGCAGGGACAATGTGCTGTTCCATGGGTTCATGAATCTTGGGGCGGGGGCTGCCCATGAATGGCCCATGAAAATTTGGGGTGTTTGTTCCTCAGAGTGATAGTGTGCCTCAGGCTATGGCTCTGACTTAACACAGCTTCTGGATCCCACGGCCCCCCCAGTTCTGACCCCTCACTATGGGGCTCTCCTTATGTCACTGACTGGATGCCCGCTGTGGGGCAGAGGCTTGGCATGGAGGCTGCCAGCCTCCCAGGGCCTGTTCCTGTGGCCTGCACAGGCATAAAACCCACACTGCGGGCGTCAGTCCTCCGTCCAGGAAGGCTTTGCAGCCTCTTCCTCCCGTCACCAAGGCGGCCAGACTCTCACATGGGAGAGGAACTCACGACCCCGCTCCACAGAAACGCCAGCAGGAGGCAGGCATGGGTCTGGCTTTCAGGAAAACGTACACGAGTGGCAAGAAAGCCCACGTATGGTGACTACATAGACCAGAGAAGCTCCCGGAGCCACGGGCCTGTGACACACAGTGCCTCGCTCAGGGGCTTCCTCCGTCCAGCCAGTTGGAGTCACAGGCAGGCTGGGAAAATGGGAAGCTCGGGAAAGGCAGAGGGAAAAGCCAGGAGAAGCCGGCAGGAGGGAGTGTGCTCACCGCCCTGGACGTGCAGGAAGGAGCCCTGAGAGGCCGCCCTGCTGGAGGCTGTTTCTTATGCATCACATTTTCCTTTTTGGTGCCGAAAACAAAAATCAGTACTGGGACAGAGGATGTCTGAGCAAAGCAGTTCTTTTTGCTCCCTGCAGAAAGGGGACTCCCATTAGCATGTACTTGGGAGAGAGCACGACCTTTCAACAGAGGAAAGCAGACATTTGGGGCTGTGCTCACTGCTGCGTCTGATCTCCGCTGGCTGGAGACGGACCTCACCATCTGAGCTAAAACCCGACTGGTTAATAACCTGAAACTTTTCTAAGCCAGATAAGGAAGGGGCTGAGGCTGTGAGCTGGGACAGCCTGTGAGCACGTCCAGCACAGACACCCTGGTTAAAGTACAAGGACATAGAATGCACGACGTGCCTGTGAGCACGTCTAACAGCTACACAGAACAGGGCTTCCAGCAAAAAGACAGGGCTTTTGAAGAACGTGTTTAAAACAAACTATTATTTCTAACACTTGTGAATTTTTCTTAAGAAAGTAAACTATGAAGAGTTGGTCTGCTCAGGCTGGTGAATTATTCGCTGTCAGTCCGGCTTTAAAATATTTAGAGAACCAAATAGGAACCATCTATACTGACTCTACGTACGCCTTTGGAGTATCGCATACATGTGGGGAAATTTGGGCAAAATGAGGCCTCATTAACAAACGGTGGCCCGTATGGGGAAAGCTCCCCATGATCTCGGCCTGGTTCAGCTGGGAGATGACGTGGGCAGAAGCATCAGCAGGGCTGCTCTGGGACTGGTGACTGGGCTAGGGTAAGGACGAAGGGAGATGGGAGTGCGGACGCAGAATGATCGCCTGCAGGAGGGAGGCCAGTGCACAGGCTTCCCTGGCTTCCTGGACGCCTGTCAGCGGGTGACAGCCCAGGCCAGCTCCCAGTCCGGCTTCGGCGGTGCCTGCAGAAGGATATGGGTGACCCGACCTCCTCCCGTGCTGGAAAATTCACCCAGGGAGCAAAGGTCAGACCGCCTTTGATCTTCAGTGAGTGTGGAGAGAGGAGTGGGGCGCAGAGCAGACAGGAGGACGCGTGACGGGGAAGACGCCGCTGGGCCCGCAGGCAGCAGCATTGCCCACGCGGCTGCAGGAGCCGTCGGCCCCGTGCGCTTACCGTGCGGCGGACTCCAGACGCCCCTGAGGCCACAAGCCACTGCCCCCAAGGTGCGTGCGAATAGCTGCCCTCTCACCAGAAGCATGTTGCCGAAGTGGACTCTCAGGCTCTTCCATGTTTAAAATCAAAATAGCTAAAGCACCCTGGGTGTGATAAAGCATGCAGAAAGTACACATGCCTCTGGCAGCTCGGCTTCTGGGTAGGGCTGAGTCAGGGACACGCCTCTTTGATGAGGGCTGTGGTACAAGTTAGGGTGCTTTTGAAGCTGCACAGTGGCTCACACACCCGGCGTCGCAGGAGGCGCATCCAGTTCTAGTCTACAAGGGAGATCGCTTAGGATCCTGTGACACGCAGCCCCGTAGGAAGAGCTCTATTCCTGTTCCCTTCCAGATGTGTGTGGCTTTGGACCACTTATTTTGCTTTTTGTTTTATTATGGACATTTATCAATAAATACAAAAGACAGAATAAAATGTACCCGCCCCTGGCCCACAGAGATGTAAGCAAATAAAATGCGTGTTATTTCAGGCCTCTGTTTGCAGTGGCAGGTTACACAGCAACAGAGAAAGCGTCCACGCCCTCATTCCTCAAGTGCTTCCCAATGACACTTACGGCTTTTTCATTTGAATCAGAGGCTCTCAGCCATGATGAATTGGTGTGTCTCTTGCGTTTCTTGTAACCTAAAAGTCGATCCTTCCTCTCCTTTTTTGTTGAAGATACGGAATCTTCTAATTTCCCATGAGTCATTTAACACATTTCACCATCTCCTGTACTTGGATCTAGAGGTTTGACCAGTATCAGGCCCACTTTCTACTTTTATTTCTTGCCAAATAATGGAAAAGGACCGTGGATGCGGAGGGTCCTTTCCTCCTGCTGGGAGTCCAGCAGGGAGCACGCTCAGTTGGACCCAGCTGCACTCAGAAGCCTTAGGGTCTTCAGGTGATGTTGGTGTCCCAGGTGGGCACAGCTGCCCTGGGCCCTGTCATGGACCAAATATTTGTGTCTCCCCCCCCCAAATTCCTTTGTTGAAGCCCTAACCCCTAATGGGATGGTATGAGCAGGTGGGGCCTCTGGGAGGTCTCCAGGGTTAGATGAGGTCCCATAACTGGATTGCTGTCAAAAGAAGAGGAGGAGATCACAGCCCTCTGTCCTCCAGGTGAGGACACAGCCAGAAGACTGTCTATGAAGCAAGCACCACTAGAACCTACCCTGCCGGCACCTTCGTCTCAGACTTGCAGCACCCAGCACGGTGAGAAAGCGCCCCGACGGCGGTGAGCACAGCCCCCTCTAGATGTCCGTTACCTCTTCAGGCTCCTGGCCCGGAACTTCTGGGACAGGTCACCCATGATGCAGAGAAACCCCACCTCTGAGGCTCACCCAAAAAGATGGTACATGGCATGGGCAGAGCTGGCTCTATCCTGCCAGACGGTCACAGACACCGGCCCGACCGCCAGGCCCTCTCCCAAACATGCTGCACCGAAACTTCTGCGTCCAGTCCGTGCTGCAGAGGAGTGAGCATCCGTCACTTCTCGCTGACAAGTTTTGCCCGTGAAGCCCTGTGTTGTATCTGCACATGCAGCAGGAGGGGCTGGAACTGATCTCCTCGCGTGGGGCAGGTGACGTCCACCAGCAGCACGTGGCATCTGGCAGCCTCTCCCTGTGGTGCTAGCAGCCACCGAAGACTATTGCCTAGACTTACCAATTTATTGGAGCTGTGAAATGACTGTATTTCAATTCCAAATTTTTATTAAAGAAAAAATCCCTCATTGACTAGCTGTGTACCTTGAGGTCCAGTTCACATTTTGGGCTTTTTGGTTTACTTTGTTTTAGTGTCACTATTAACTCACAAACAGTGGACGTGTTTCAATACAGCTGATGCTCACATTCCTGCTTCATTGGCCAGGAGGACTTACTTGGGTTGAGCCTTTGAAGGTAAGTTCTGGAGTCTCTGATGAGTCTGTTCCTTCGGGGGTGGTATGCTGTTGTAGGCGCGGCTGGGACATGCCTGGCTCAGGCCTGGAGCCCCCCATTTCTCCAGAAGCCACAGGTTGTTTTCTGAGAGAGGCCACGAGTGACCACAGTCTACTCACGGGGTGTTTACTGATCTGGATTTAGTGCCCGCTTTTAGTTCTTTTTTCTAGCTAGAACTAGTCATTTCATATTGAGTGATGCAAATTCAGGAATACAGTGTTTTTAGTTAACTTCATTGATTGCACAACAATTGCCTTTCTAGCATATAAAAAATTTTGATCCTCAAGGATGTGAAAATAAAAGTCACTTAAACTACCCAGCATATAAATGCCCACCTGCTTCCAGGTGGTCTAACTTAATGTTTTTTAAACTTGTTCCCTTTCATCATTATTGTTATGGTTGTTAACACAGTGATGTCTTTTTAATATTCGGGAAAGTCTCTATTTTCCTGACTTGCTTTTATTGCGGGTGGGGATTTCACAATGCTTGTGTGGATTTTCCCGTGGTTGTTTTCTTCTTTCCTGAACATGAAACACAGGGCAGGGGCCGGAATAGCTTCCTGAGTGCCACGGCTCCAGAGTTTCCGCTGCTGTTTCCACAGTGCCAACCTGCCCCTGTGCGTTCAGAAACCGGCAGTGCCCTCTCCCGAGTCTGGCGTGGAGCTTCCTCCCTTTGCTGTGTGGCGCTTGCCCTTGGACCTGAGTCTGTTCCTGGCAGCTTTTCTGCAGGGCAGGGATGTGCTCGGCACAGGAGTCCGGGAGCAGATGGCTTGATGACTGTGGGATCCCATTCCACTCAGGCTCCCTTTGGCTCAGCTGCAAACAGTGTCCTGCGGGGCTCCTGGGCAAGCCCTCTGCCTATCCCTCACTTCCTCGCGAATTCCTCTTGGCATCTTGAGGTGCCCGTTTGTGGGGTCTTCGGAAGCACACGTCCCTTCCCAACTTGCTTGAACAGAGTTTGAGTCGTGGTGTTTGTCTCTGCTCTGCCATATGTGGGGTTCCTGGGAGTACTTACTGCCCGGTTTTGTTGAATGTGTCAATGGGTCCTTAGTTTTGCTATAAACTCTAGCATGTGTGTGTTTCCGGGAGAATCTGGAGAAATACAAAAGCCACAGAACATTGCTACCACTTCCCCAGAATTCCTCTTAAATGTGCTCTTAATTCTCTGAGGAAACAGAACAGGACTAATTGTAGAAAAGATCAGACACATGTTATGTGTAGCTCTACAAAGCTCTACGAAGTTTACATTCCTATGCATCCAATGGAAAAGAAAACACCATTGTAAATTGTGTCTAATATGGTCATTCACCAACTCAAATTCGGTGTGACCTTCTGGTACCCAGAAGTCTCTAGAAATCTCATCTTCTCCACAAGTTCTTGACTGTACTGTACTTTTGACATTATTTTGTCACCAACATTATGAAATAAGAACTCTTCTAACCACAAAGCAAATACGTTCACTATTCCTCCCCCTCACAGAAGTACTGTGTGCGGTGTCGGCCATGGAACCCTGAGAGCAGGAACTCTGGAGAGCAGCTCAGAAGAGGAAAGATGTGAGGGCTGGGTTAGCTCCTGCAGCTGCTGTAAACATTGCCACACACTCAGTGGTTGAAACAATTTAATTTTCTTACAGTTCTGGAGGCCAAACGTCCTGAAATCAAGGTGTGAGCAGGGCTGCGTGCCTCTGGAAGCTCGGGGGGAAATCTGTTCCCAGCCTTTTCCAGTTTCCGGAGGGGCCCGCCTTCCTGGGCTCATGCCTGTCCTGTCCTCCATCCTCAGGACCAGCAGGGCAGCACCTGCAGTCGCCACCTGTGACCTCTGCTTGCACCCTCACATCCTTCTCTGACTTGACTCACCTTTCTCCTGCCTCCCCCTGTATAGACCTGTGTGACCAACCCAGATAACCAGATAATCGCCATCTCAAGATCCTAACTTAGTCATAGCTGCAAAGCCCCTTTTCCAAGTGAGATAGCTTATTCACAGATTCTGTGAATTAGGCTGTAGGGGGCCATCTGGGACCTTTGGGGGCCATTATTCTGTGCATTGGTATTTTAGGAAAAACGAACAAGATTAGGGCACTATTCTGACAGGTGAAGCCAAGATGAAAGGTCTGAACACCTTCATGATGAACAGCATAAGAGGGAGAAACAAGGTTTCTCCTGAGGCCCCTTCACCCGTGAGCTCACCCCAGTCCCCCACCTCGCATCTTCAGGGTGCACCCAGGCTCCTCAGGGAACTGCAGGGTGAGTACACTGGCCCCAGCCCAAGGATTCCTCAGCCAAGGAATGCAGATGAGTAAACGAATCCTCGTGATTTTATGTTGAAAATCTGTAATAGGTGCATACAATGTGTCCAGGAAGTGCCAGAGAGGAAAAGACAAACCCTGCCTGGAGAGGCGGGGGACGCCGAGGAGGGAGCTGACGTTTAAGTAAGTTTTGATGTATGCTCAGTGCAGAAAAGAAAACAAGAATTCTAGGCTACAGATTTTTGAGAGATCTGTGAGTGGCTAAAACCTAAAGGGCTTTAGGTTTTAGGTTAGGAGAAAACAGAAGATGGAAAGGGAAAACAAATTCGACGGCAAATGTCTCCGTAGGAAGTTCTACAGGGGTTAGGTCTTCTCCTGCAGACAATGTGGGGAACTTAAACATTTTTCACAATCAGAGCTGTTGTGGAAAGACCTTCCTCAGAGCACTCTGACAAGCACTGAGCGTATCAAGGCCTTCCGTGCACATGTATTTCTTCCCACAGTAATTTGTAAACTCGCTGCAAGTCAAGGCTGCCCCTGTCTTACTTTTCTTTCACTGTAACCTAAGGTTTCAATACATTTTTTATAGTTACGTTACATTGGACTGAATTGAGACCACAAAATACTATGAAATGATGTAACTTTTATATAATAGGTATATTTATATCAAAGGTGTATTTAAGACAAATAAAGTATTACTTTACATATTCTATTATGGAATTTAAATGAGAATGTATTCATTCTAATACCTCATAGGCACGTGTTTTTCAGATCATACTCAGGCATTCGAAAACGACCTGAATTTGAAGGTGTGTTCTTATGTGATTGTTAATTTTATGTGTCAGCTTAACTGGGCCATGAGATCTCAGATGGCTGTTAAAGCATGCTTTGCAGCGTGTCTGTGGGGGTGTTTCTGGAGGAGCCGAGCATTTCAATCAGTGGACTGAGTGAGGCCTCCTTAGGCTGAATTCTCTCTCCGCCTGATGATGGCACCGGAACACCAGTCTTCTCTTGCCTTTGAATTTCCAGCTCTGGAGCCTTTGAACGAAGCCACGGGCTTTCCTGGATCTTCAGCTTGCAGATGTCCGGCTCTAGGACTTTGCAGCTTTCACGATTACGTGAACCAGTACCTCAGGGCCAGTCTCACTGGAGCTCTTCCTCCGGTCTTCAGACAGAAGGTTCTCCATCAGGCACAAGAGCAAGCGGTCCCAGCCTTGCTGTTTTGCTGGAAAGAGCCTTTCTGTAGATGCTCTATGTTACAGAGTTCACACTCCACATTCAGGCACAGGCCATGTGTCCTCTTCCCTGTCACCTTCACACCTCTGCCCAACCCCTACTCCAAGTCCGAGGCTGTGGGAGTCTGAGTGGGGTCACACTGGTGTTGAGGAGGGCTGTGAGGTCACCGCAGCCTCCTGAGTGCACCGAGGCCACTGCAGCTGCGGAGGAAGCGCCCTGCCTGAGGAGCCATGCTTTTCATCGTCTGGTTTCTAGGGATCTCCAAACTGACCTCCTTCCAAATGGGCTGCGTGTCAGGCATTTTCCAATTTTCTTTGTCCAGTGATCATTTCATCTCAGGCTTCACAGTAGAAAGTGGTCTGCAGAGATTGCCCTGTGAATCTCAATTCTTGGATCAAACCTAACGTGAAATCCAATTTCTAATCAGTCTGGTAACTGACCACTTCCTCCCAGGACTACGCTGCCCCCTGCATTCCTCTGTTCTAGCCAACTCTCTGCCACAGGGACTTCAGCCATGTCTCCTGCAGAACCACAGAGCAAGAAAGAGCTGAAAGCTGGACCTGCAGCGGTGGACAACTGAAAGGCGGTGCGGTCACAGAGTTCTTCACGTGGATGGCATGGAGCTGGGGCGTACAGTGAGTCCGCTGATTTCGGAAACTCTTCCATGTGAGAAGACGGTGGCCTTGAAAAGTAGCAACAGGACTAACCAGTACAACTTTTTATATGCCAATCATATCTCAATAAAGTGGTCTTTAAAAAGGCTGAGAGTGAAGACAAAAATAAAGAAAGCAAGAAAGCAAAAACAGAAAGAAAAGAAAAAAACAAAACAAAACATACCCCTGAGGTGAATTCCAGGTACCAGCAGTGGCTGTGGTGGACGGGCTCAGACCAACCCTCAACAGGAGGGGCTCGGGGAGACCCCACAGCTGCCTCGCCAGGTAGTGGCTGTGGAAAGCTGGCCCTGATCCCAGAGTTCCCAGGGCCCTCACAGTTTGTTTACACGGGACACCCCTAACACACCAGTCTCATAAAAAGAGGGAGGTCCCTGAAGAGCACCCAGGTCCCTCCAGGCCACCCAGGCCCAGGAGTCAGTGTGCACCTACCATCTCCTGTTTGTCCCCCAGCCCCTCCAGGGCCAGCCTCCAACACCACTGCATGTGACCTTTGGTGTCTCAGGGCTTCCATGTCCTCAGCTGTGACGTCGTCTCTTGTCTTTCTTTCCCTCCGTGTTGGACACTTTCAAATAACGACACACTCAGGACTGGTCGGTAGCTGCACCCTCATCCTTCTGGCTAGGATGCTTCTTCTAGTCCTTTCTTAGGATCTGAATTCTGCCCCTAAACTCTGTGCTAGGGCCTGGGGCCACAGTGCATGCTGGATGACGCCCCCAAGCTGCACTCAAGAATAGCTCATGTTGTTGAGGCACATACCAAGCGCTGGCTCAGGGGAGAAGAGCCACCCAGACTTTAGACAAACCCAGAGAGAGCCCCAGAGGTGCGGACGCCCGGTGTTGGCTGGACCTGTCCTCTTCCCCACAGGCCGACACAGCAGGACGTCAGACCACGGCAGCCACGTCCGCCGCAGGAGCAGCCGACAGTCTTCTGTGGGGGCGTGAGATCCTCTGCAGAGCTGTCTGTGTCCAGGGACAGTTTGTTCACTAAATGGCTCACTGAAGTGCTGTCCTGAAGAGATTTTTCAGCTTTCACATATTTCTCAGTTGCCTTTTAGGAGAAATATCAAGAAAGCACAGTTGTCATAAATCAATAACTTTTTTTAATGGATTTTTTTCCTTTTAAATAGACTTTATTTTTTAGAACAGTAAAATTAAGTGGAAAGTACAGAGAGTTCCCGTTCCCTCCTCCGCTCACACAGCTTCCCCACTGTCAATGCTCCCCACAGAGCACTGCATTTGTGACAATGAATGAGGCCGAGTAAACATCTTTGTCGCCCAGAGTCCATCGTTTACATCAGGGTTCACTTTGGGTGTTAATTCTGTAGGTTTGAACAAGTATAATGATGTCTATCCACCATTACAGCATCAGGCAGGGTGGTTTCACGGCCCTAAAAATCCTCTGTGTTCCACCTGTGCATGCCTTCCTCCCAGCTTACCCCTGACAACCACTGGTCCTTTTACTGATTCTATAATTTAGCCTGTTCCAGAATCACACAAGTACCTACCCTTTCCAGGTTGACTTCCTTCCCTTAAGAACATGCATTTAAGCTTCCTTCGTGTCTTGCCATGGCTCGACAGCCCATTTCTGTTTAGCTGTGGATCATATTCCACTGTCTGTTGCACTGCAGTTTATCCTTTCAGCTACTGAAGGCCGCCTAGCTTGTTTTCAGGTTTGGGCATTACGAATAAAGCTGCTATGAACATCTGTGTGCAGGTTTGCATGGACATATGTTTTCAGTTTATTTGGATAAGTACCAGGTAGCACGATTGCTGGATTTCAGGGTAAAATGTTTAGTTTTGTAAGAAACTGCCAAACTGTCTTCCAAAGTGGCTACACTGTTTTGCATTCCCACTTTGGAATGGATGAGAGTTCCTGTTGCTCCACACCCTTGCCAGCATTTGGTGTTGTCAGAGTCTAGATTTCAGCCCCTCTAATAAGGGTGTGGCAGTGTCTTGCTGACAGTTTAATTTGCATTTCCCTGGTAACATATCATGTGGAGCATCTTTTTATATGCTTATTTATCATCTTTATGAATTTTAATTCAGTTTCCAACATTCTTACAGGAAAAAACATGATTTTCAGCTGAAGTTTTCTGGTAAATTGAAGACGTAACACACATCTGTTCATATGGAAAATGATGTCACCTCCGAAGCACTGATAATTCTCAAGGAGGAGGAGTTTCCACAGAGGACATAGCACAGCAAGCTCTAAGTACTCTAGCTCTGGCCAATGGTGAGAGGCTCCTTTAGGTTAAAGGCAGAATACGGTTATTAAAACCACAGGAGAAAGGGGCATTCTCTAGTCTCTTCATAGAGAAATTGGAGTCTAGAATAAAATGTACCCCCTTTTAATAAAATATCTCTCAAGAAGTAGAAATATATAAAATTTATATGTATAGATTATGTATACATCACACACACACACACAGACACACACACACACACAGAGCAAAGAAAACACAGTTCCAAATTCATTCAAACAGGTTCCATACTGTGCTTCAATTCTTGGGTCACATGCTGGGTTGGAAGGATTTGGGGTATCATGTAATCTGAAGCCTAATGATCCAAACAGACTGAACGTTAAGTCGGTAAGAGTTGCTTATTGCTTTTTATATGATGTTTACTGATTTGAAAACAGAATGTTTTTTAAGAGAACGAAGTTAAGTGCCACACCTTTCAACTTAAAATGTGAGATGAAGTATATTTTCTTGCCGATAGACAGAAAAACATGTAGCTTTCTTCTTTTTGCACAGACTTTATAGAGCAGATCCATTATTTCTGTGGAACCCCTGGTGTGCCTGTCGATGGAATAAACGGTGAGCTCGGAGTACCTGGCCGCTCCCTGGCCGCAGGCTGTCCACAGCCTCCCGGGCTCTGGGTGCACTCAGGTCCTCTAGCCCCAACAGACGCCTTCTGCTCCTCAGGCTCCGCTCGGCACACTGTGTTCCAGCTCTGGTCCTATAAAACTTGCCTTTTCTTAATTCCTCTGGCCCCTTCTGCCCCTTTCCTCTTCACATGTGTTGCTAGTTCCTTGCACGTGAATGCCAGCTTCTATTTCTCCAATACTTAAGAGACGGCCCAGGTTTCCCAGCCACCGCAAAGGGGCCCTGCATGAGGCAGGCATTGCATCTATGCCGCCTTGGAATCAGATGCCCTGTGCTCAAATTCAGCCACTCACGAGAGCTGTGGGAGCACTTACATTTCTCCAGCTCTTCAAGCTTCAATCTACCCAAGAGTGGCGTAGACATCATTTAGGAGATGACATGGCCTTGGTACCTGCTCCATGCTGGACGTGGTCTCGGCTGCAGGGATGGCAGAGAGGAAAGCAGAGGTTACTGGAGGACAGGCCGTACAGGTCTGTGGAGCACAGTTCAAAGCAGGGGCTTTTTATGACGTGACAGGATTTCGTTGCTGAGCCTTGAGCAAGGGAATGCTAGAACTGTATTTGTCTTTCACAGAGGGTTCAGGCTGCAGTGTGGAGAGTGGGGGCGGGGAGGCAGTGGTGGCCAGGCAGCTGGGGCTACCAAGCTCCTGTGTAAGGGACAATAATGCTTGGACCCAGTGTAGTGATGGGGCGACCCACACCTGCCGGGTTGGAATGTGTGTTGAGTGTAGAGGCAGCGAGACTCACCGGATGCAGAGGTGTGGGTTTAAAGAAAATTCCTAAGTCAGGGCCATGAGCAGCCCAGTAAATGCAACATCACCTTCTACAGTCACAGATAGAGCAGGGAGAGAAGTCAAAGTTCTGTTTTGAACCAGACTTCCAAGCAGAGATGTCCTCTAAGAAGTTGGATATGTGAGCCCAGAGAACAGGGCTGAGTATATAAATCTGTGAACCCACAGCCTCATGACTCCTGGGACAGCGTGACACGGCCTGGGGAGGGAGAAAGGAGAGGGAGGACTGTGCACCGGAGCTTCCCAAATGTACAGGCTGGGAGAGGAGGGCGCAGCTGTGCAGCAAGGGGACAGAAGGGAGCCAGAGAGGTGCCTCGGAAGCCAGCGGAAAGCGGTTCACAGACAAATGCTTCAAACGTTGGTTTCTAAAAAGGTTAGCAGAGGTGTCCAAGTGAGACCTCATCTCTACAAAAGGAAAAAAAAGGCCAGGCATGGTGGCGCACACCCATAGCCCCAGCTACTCAGAAGGCTGAGATGGGAGGATCGCTTGAGCCCGGGAGGTGGAGGCTGCAGGGAGCTGTGATCGCACCACTGCACTGCAGCCTGGGTGACAAAGCAAGACCCTGTCTCAGAAAAGAAAAAGTGTCCCAATACCGTTGCGCGGACACAGAAGGTGAAGCGTGAGGTTTTTGATCGGACTTTGCAAAACGGACATTCATGGAAAGTTGACTAAGAGCAGTTCCTATTGAACCCTAGAGCTGGAGGCGACGGACAGAGTAGAAGGGGTTAAATGGAGAACGGGCGGGCAGCTGTTCTGGGGAGAATGCGCTGGAGGTGGGCGCGTGGGCACGGAGAGGAAAGTCGGGTCATCTGCTGCTTTGTGTTTGGTTGGCTGACTTCCGTTTGCTGTGGTTTTGGATGGAGAGTCGCGTATTTGCATACTGATGGGTTCGTAACTGGATTATGGAAAGATCTCATTAACGAATGTGAATAAGTCACGCGACACATTTAGTAAACGCTGGCTGTTGCTTTCATCACTGTCACCTTTTTCTGAGCCTTTCTTCAGGCGTTATGGCTTATCCTGGTTTGTGTTAGAGCACTGTGGTATGAGCTACACTTCTGGGTTTATCAAACACTACCTTACTCTACACTATTTCTCACATGGGTCTGTGCTTCTTGGGTTTGGTACAAACTCCTGGACGGCAAATTCTGTGCCTTGCCCACTGCCCACCCTGCAATGCCTGGCACTGGGCTAGCTCACAGCTGGAATGCAAGTCAGCTGTGAAACCGCATCCAACAGTCACTTGGAGGAAAGCGTTGCTTGCTGTTGGGGCGTGCACACCCAGTGTGACGGGGCAGATGCTCTGTCTTCAACTCCCTCTGTCCTGAAGAGGGGCACGAGGGGGAGGACACAGGCAGCGGCTGCACCCTCCCTGTTCACAGCAACCCCAGGAGTGGAGTTCAGATTTCTGTAGCTTGGCCTCAGACTACACAATCACAGCCGTTTGGCTCCAAGTTCTGAAAGGGCCACCTCTGAAAAAAGAACTCTAGAGAGAAATTAGAGTTCAGCTTCCAAGGAGTTTCTAGTCTAATTGTGTTTTTTCCCCAGCTGATGGTATCTAGAAGATCAAAAGGAAGGCAGCCTCACGAATAAGTAAGCACCAATCTGGGAGTCTAAAAGGCGCCATGCACGAGCCGTCTCCCACCCTCAAACACTTGAGACTCCCGCACGTGGCACCCCACAGCGTCCTCTTCTCAGGGGGAGAAACCACCACATGACGTGCAGACATGGACACACGTTTCCCTCAAGTACGTGCAAGGGAGGTTGAAGCACCGAAGCCCTAACGTGAGAGTCAGAGGCGTTAAAAAAACGCAAGGCCAAAGCCTGGGTAGTCTGCTGTTTGATCTAGTGCTAAGCAAAGGAGAAGATAGTTCACTGCAAGAGAAACTCTAGAAGCCAAAAAATAGCAGGAAAATTGGAGAATAAGAGGAGGGCCAGGTAATTTAGGATATGTTTTAAGTTTTACAGAAGAAACACACAAAAACCTGAGAAAGACAAGTACAAATTTAAATGACAAAATGGAAAGCACACTGTTTGTTTTTAAGCTACCTGAGATGATGGCCCAAGAATGAAAATGAGTTCATTTCCACAGTTACAGGAAGCAACCCAGTGGGCGCTGATGTCTGCGTCTTGTCCGTCTGTCCCCTCTGAGTTCTGCCCTCACTTCTCCAGAGTCACTACTATTTTCCTCTAGAGATTGGCATTCAAGGCCCACGGTTCTTAATCAGAAGTTGCTGTAATTAGGGGGTATCCATGGTAATGATAACGAGGGCTAATATTAATCTCTCCTTCATCCCTCTTCCTTTCCTTTTCTGACTCCTGCCCCCAGGGCCCATATCCCACTCATGTGTGCACACGCACACACACACACACACGCACACAAGCTCTCTTAGGACATCCACAAGAGGATGGACAGCCGTGCAGAGCGGCCTTGGCACCCCCAGAGCAGATGGCCAGCCACACGTCAACACCAGAAAAGCTCTTATCCTTCTGAAATGGAGACTCCCTGTTGTGAACTTAATAGAATATCGACATGTGGACGCCACAGTTCACCCAGATTCTCTCGAAAGTGTCTCTACCGACAGAGGCCCACAATGCCACACTCATCTTTAGAAGCCTGAGGTTTTGGACTGTGTGATCCACTGTGCCAAAGTCCTGTGTTGAAGACATAACCCTTAACGGGGCTGTCCTTGGAGACAGGGTCTTCAAAGAGTTCATGAAGCTTGGGTGAGACCACAATGGAAAGCCCTGATCCAATGGGACTGGTGTCCCCAGGAGAAGGCGAAGGGACCTCATGGATGTATGTACGGAGGGAGGACCACGCGAGGGAATGGGAGGACGTCAGGGATGCGAGTGCAGTGGGAGGACCACGTGAGGGGATGGGAGGACGTCAGGGATGAGCGTGCAGAGGGAGGACCACGCGAGGGAATGGGAGGATGTCAGGGATGACAGTGCAGTGGGAGGACCACACGAAGGGATGGGAGGACGTCAGGGATGAGCGTGCAGAGGGAGGACCACGCGAGGACGTCAGGGATGAGAGTGCAGAGGGAGGACCACGCGAGAGAATGGGAGGACGTCAGGGATGAGCGTGCAGAGGGAGGACCACGCGAGAGAATGGGAGGACGTCAGGGATGAGAGTGCAGTGGGAGGACCACGTGAGGGAATGGGAGGACATCAGGGATGAGAGTGCGGAGGGAGGACCACGCGAGGGGATGGGAGGACGTCAGGGATGAGAGTGCGGAGGGAGGACCACGCGAGGGAATGGGAGGACGTCAGGGATGCGCGTGCAGTGGGAGGACCACGTGAGGGGCTGGGAGGACGTCAGGGATGAGCGTGCAGAGGGAGGACCACGCGAGGACGTCAGGGATGAGAGTGCAGAGGGAGGACCACGCGAGGACGTCAGGGATGATAGTGCAGAGGGATGACCACGCGAGAGAAGGGGAGGACGTCATGGATGAGAGTGCTGTGGGAGGACCACGCGAGCGAAGGGGAGGCCGTCTGGGATGAGAGTGCGGAGGGAGGACCACGCGAGGGAATGGGAGGACGTCAGGGATGCGCGTGCAGTGGGAGGACCACGTGAGGGGCTGGGAGGACGTCA
>CAUYQU010098673.1:0-51407 GCA_963574635.1 Cheracebus regulus
GCTCCTCTGCCGGGAATCTCCCGGTCTGTGGGCAACAAAAATTCGTCGGAAAGTGCGGCGTCCACTCGTTCTCTGCGCTTTCACTGGGAGCTACATTCCTGAGCTGTTGCTAATCGGCCATCTTGGATCTCTCTCCTGTGATTTTCATCAAAGCAGTTTCAGTTATCTTGGAATGAAAGCATAATGAGGAGATCTCATTGTGTTAGTATACATAGTACAACAAATTTCTACTGTATTAAATGTTTCTATCGTCACAAAAATGAGGTGAATATTTTACCAAAAATTTTATTAATCCTTTTATGATACATCAGTGTCACTGTGGTTCTGACTATGGTAGGAATAATCAGTAAAAGCACAAGTAGAATCTTTTACTAAAACATAAAAACCATCAAGTTCATCTTTCCATTCTACCATATGTTTTCAAACTGAATTCAGTAGATTTTAAATGATAATTGCTAAGTAGTCCCACCTGCTTATTATGAGTTTTTAAAAATACATAAATACTATATTACATAACCTATGTTAGGAAAGTTTTAATCTGACTTATTATTTCAGTTGTGAGCTTGTTGAGGAAAGGATATGTTTTATTCAGTTTTGTATTCCTGCCTTCTACCATAATGCCTGGCATAAAGTCAGTGTTTAGTTAACATATGATAAATAACTGAGTGAATGAATAAAATTGAAAGCAAAATATAGCAAAACCTTTCTGAGATGATTTTTAAGAATATTAAAGCATTTTTGAGTTCTTCAAAAATATGAGGTTTTTAAAATTAACCATTATACAGTGTCAGAGAAGTAAAATGATTTACTGTTGATCATTTAACTAGTTGAAAGTTTATTACTAGCTGAATTTTACCCTCCTATCATTTGTTCTGGTGCTCGTTTCAGCTGATGTCCTGCCTTTTGTAGTTAAAATTTTATGAAATGAACATCACAGAAGAGGAATGAATTATTGAGTCTATATGACTGTCCTGAAGTTTCAGAATGGTCCATGGGAAAAGAACCTGCTACAGGGAACATTTCCAGAATTCAGTAATTTGAATTTATTATGGAAATAACTAAAACTTCTAGATTAGGTTAAACTTTATTTAATCTTTATAGCATCATTTTAAGCACCACCAAGTATTTGTTAATGAGTACATAACCACATAGAAAGCTTGTAGTTCATTGAAACATTGAATAAGGAGTTTCCAGAAACCTTGATAAATTGGAAGCCTAACTTAGAAAACTTACATGCTTAGAAAACTTATAAGAATTTCCCCTATTTCACGGGTAAAGAAACTGAGGCTTAGAGGAGTTAAATATTTTGGTCAAGGACACCAAACCAGCCAGTAATCTCCAGTTAATATCACTCTTATGGTGAAGATACTGTTGACGAAACTTACACTTAATGAAAATTAGGAAAATAATAAAATTTGTATTGTAAATTATAAGTTTTTCATTGTATTTATGGCTCTGTTGATTATTTGCATAATATAATAGTGACGTTAACAAATGGCAGAACATTTTATGAAATATTTTGGGTAACTTTTAAATTTAAGAAATAATATTGTTTCTGACTATAATAATAGTTTTCATTTATTTAGTGTCTACTCTGTAACAGATACTGCACTTGGCATGTATTATCTTAATATGTGAATAATCCTTTTAGATACATATTATTATTGTGTTAGGCTCAGAGCCATTAAATTATTTACCTGTATTGCCACAGATAGTAAGTGGTAGAGGTGCGATTCAAACCCAGGTCTGTGTGCCTTTGGAGCCTGAGTTCTTAATCAGTATTACACTGCTACATTATAGGCATGTATTATGAAATCATTCAAAACACATTTGGGAACTTCCTGGTATAAAACACTATACCTACTACTCTTAGAGCTACAAAAGTCATAAAAGACATGCTTAGTCCTGGACCAGTTAAGGAAACAATATACCTGTAGTAAATAACTTGAACAGTTATAAATCATTACCTTATAATTGAAGAGTAGAAACAGATGCTTTGAAAAATACTTTATTAAAAATGCATCTGAAATTATTTATCAATAATGCTGATTTATGCTTTTTTTGGTCCAACCACTAAACTTGGCTCTCTTAACAGGTTTTCATGGGAGTGTCTCATTACCAACATACTGTGGAAACATTCACTGGGACATACTAGTCTGAACTATGGACCATAACTTTTCCATTATTATTTTTAAGTTCTGTGGTTCAGATTGTTTTTTCCCCCGCCCCCCGTATGCTTCCCAGCATGTATTATATTAACTGGTGATGTTTCATTTACCATGAAGTCTGCTAAAGACAAACTTTAACACTTATGGGTAAGTAAGCCTTTTTAGTGGACTTCACATTGGATTTGCAGCACTTGCAATTTTAATTAAAAATAGTCTTATGCCCACTTTAGCCCAATTCTTTCTTTACTGAATTTTTTTTGGACTTCCAGCATCTTATCCCAAAGCATTTTAATTTTTTTCAATGTTTTGCTTGAGACATATTTTCTAAGTAGGCATACATCATATGTGAACAAGTTGACTATATATAGTAAATAAATGATTTTTATTAATATTCAGAAAGGGAGCAAATAGATACCTAACTGTGAAGAAGAAAGATGGATCAGAAACAGCTCATGCAATGATGACCTGTAATTTGACTCATAATACAAAACATGCTGTTAGGAGCCTAATTCAAAGATTTCCTGTCACCAATAAAGAGCGTACAGAACTTCTGCCTAAAACAGAAAGAGGAAATGTGTTTGCAGTTGAAGCTGGTATGTATTTTCTGGGGAGCGTCCTCATTTACCCTATTATTTGATGACTGTTCTTTTTCCATTTTAGATTTATTTTTGAAAACTAAGATGAAATAAGATTTCTCAATTGGAATAGTCTGTTAGAAATGATTAAGAGTTGTAAAAATTGGAAATAAAATGCAGTTTTAAAGCATGTCATTAAGTTGAACCAACTGTTTTTTAAGTGTTATAATGATATCAATAGCTACCATTTATTGAGCATTAACTGTGTGCGAGGCGGTATACTAAACCCTTTATATGGGGCCTCATAGCAACCCTTGCAAGGTAAGAATTTCCCCTATTTCACAGGTGAAGAAACTGAGGCTTAGAGGAGTTAAATATTTTGTTCAAGGTCGCCAAACCAGCCAGTAAACTGCAGAGCGGGTTTTTGACTCCAGGAGACTTTCCTGTATTATTGATGCCGTGACACACTAATAAGTGAGATTTTGAAATGGGGCTTTAGCTCTGGTAAGAGACAGGGCAGTCTTCTGTACATTAAGTTGTTCAAAGGTATAAATAATGTATTGGGTTATAAAATAAAGTTATAATTTTACTGTTTGAAAAGATCACTTCCCTAGTAAGAAAACGGTTTATTTTATTGTCTATGGTGATTAACTGTACATAGTTATTACTGTCTATTGGAATAGATCAGCAGAATATAGAAACTATGTGTTCCTAGATATCAAAAACTTGCACTTTACATATGTTTACAAAACATATTTTGAACTATATGGATATAAAACATTTCATACCTCTTCTTTATTCCTATCTGTTTAGTTAAATGTGGATGTTGGCCAAAATACTCAATTAGGAAATTTGTTAACATTAGGACCTTATATTTAACACATATTATTCTATTTGATCACTTAATCTTACATGTATAACATTATATATGGGGTATTTTCTTGGTTATAGTATGTTTTTATAATGTATGTGACAGATCTTATAAGTGGAATGCACATTACTTCCTACTATAAAAATATAATTTTCTGTGAAATTATTGACAGAAATTTATAACAAGCCTAAAAATCATTTAGATTATCAAAATTGTTTCATTTTTAATGGTTACTGAATAATTAGTTTTTATCAATTTTTAAACACTGTGTACCAGAAATATGTCTGAGAGGTTGGCTTTCTAATTGATATTGAAATTTATAACATGTTCTATGAGAATAGTATGTGTAAGAATATAACACTTGAGGTATTTTTTGACAACTTTATGTAGACTGAGAAGAAAACATTTGAAAGGAATTATGTTAGAAATTATCTCTTTTGGCATGTTGTTCTAGACTTGGCAAAAAAAATTACTTATTTTTATTTTAACACTTCTTTTTCAGTGTTGATCATACATTTTTTGTTCTTTTATTCATTTTCAAAGAAAACCGGGAAATGAGCAAGACAAGTGGGCGACTCAACAATGGCATACCTCAGATTCCAGTGAAAAGAGGAGAATCCGAATTTGATTCTTTTAGGCAGTCTTTACCAGTGTTTGAGAAACAGGAAGAAATTGTTAAAATAATTAAGGAAAATAAAGTAGTTTTGATTGTAGGAGAAACTGGGTCTGGAAAGACTACACAGGTTTGTTTCTTTTTTGTTGTTTTTAGAAAAAATATATATATTTTGTCCCATATTGTAATTTTATATCAAATTTACACTGCATATGTTTAAACAAACAGAAAAAGAAACTTGTGGTTATTATAGTAATGGTTATTTCAGAAATAAATTACTACTGGGATATATTTGGAGAATTTATAGAAAGAAAATGTTTTAAATAATTTACTTATTTTTAAACTAGTGCGTTTGTCCTTTATTTAAATAGTGGTGAGAAAGCGATTTGATATCACGGAAGGAAGATGGGCTTTGACTTTGAATTTAGATTCCAGTTTCCTCACATATTAAAGGTTTAAGCTCTTTTTGTAAACTCTGTGAGCCAGAGTCCTCATTTATAAAATGGGACTAATAATTGCTATCTTTCATAGCGAGGTGTAGAGATTGTCTCTATGAAGTGCCTAGCATAGTGTTTTGCATATAGGAACCAAAGTAAAAGCAGTAATAACAAATATTAGTATAAAATTGACTGTAGAATGGACTTAATATGATAGATTTGACTTGGAATTTTAGAATCAAAATACCTCCTTGTAAAGTTTCACTCATAGGATGACAGATTGGAGGTAGTAAGTATGACATCATATGACCCTTTCTTGTGCTCATTCTTGCAGCATTTCAGCTTAAAATTACTAAAATTGCTTTTGATAGAGGTTCAGATAAAATAATAAATATATTTGTAGGTTTTCTTCTTTTAGGGACACAATTTTGCTTTTGACAGTTGCTTAAGATTTTCTATGATTATATTGGTTGGTTTAATAGACCTAGTAAATAAGGCAAGGTGGTAGAATAAGTTGACTATAAACTTTACCAGTTTTTTAGTTGAAGGACATAAACATTTTTACAGAATTATATCTTCTTATCCTTAGAACCTGATGCTGTAAAACTGAAATATTAAAAATATGATGAAATTTTTTTCTGAAGACAATCTATAAGATTTTTCTTCAGCATAAGTTCTTTTTTTCAAGACCAAGTCTCACTCAGTCACCCAGGCTGGAGTGCAGTGGTACAATCTCGGCTTACTGCACCTTCACCTCTCAGGTCCAAACGATTCTCCTGCCTCAGCTCCTGAATAGCTGGGATGACAAGTACCCGCCTCCATGCCCAGCCCAGCATGAGTTCTTTTTATGATTAAGTGAAATTCCCTGGAGTTACTCCAGAGAATTTGTGTACATGTCTTAGATTGTTAAAAAATTTTTTAGGATGAGTAATTTTGCCATTAAGTGTTAACAATAGCAGTTCTAATTGTATCGAATAGAGATTATGGAAGTTTTGATAAAATGTAATAAATATGTCTTTATCTAAATTATTTGAATGTCATCGCTAATGATTTTTGTATATTGGAATTATGGGTGCCTGTTTTCACAGTTATGTGTATCATTTTACTAGGTGTGAAAGTATACTTGAGAATTTAATTCATAGTTAAGTGTTACACTCTTTGCTTTTTAAGAAGAAACTATTTAATGAATTCAAACCTGAGAAATAATTTTATTCTATTTAAGGAGTTAAAATAGTAATGTTTTTGTTCTTTAAAATATAAAATAAAACAATTTAAAGTAGTATTTTATCTTGACTTTAATGATATTAGGAAGTTAAGTGCTTTTTGAATTTTTTTTTTTCTTATGTGTTCATTGTGTGAAACTTGAACATTGTGGAAAATACTTTTATAGAAAGTGGAAGATTTTTTTTTCTTTTGAGTCAGGGTCTCACTCTGTAGCCCAGGCTAGAGTGCATTGGCATGCAGCTTCCACCTCCTGAGCTCCAGCAATTCTCCCTCAACCTCCCAAGTAGCTGGGGCTATAGGTGCGTGCCACCATACCCAACTAATTTTTAAATTTTCTGTAGAGATGAGGTTTTGTCATATTGCCCAGGCTGGTCTCGAACTCCTGGGCTCAAGTGATCCACCTGCTTTGGCCTCCCAAAGTGCTGGGATTATTGGCATGAGCCACCATGCCTAGCCAGAAAGTGAAAGATTTTAAATTCTCTTGCCACCCTGTATTGCTGCATTACTGTCAGAATCTCCAAATATATGCTTGTGGGTTGTGGCTTTTTTTTTTTTTCCCGGTGGTATTGGTGGTGGGTGGGGATTGTATGTTTTGTTTTTGTTCTCTTTATAGCATTGTTATATATTGGTTTTTCAACATAGGCTAAGCACACATAATTTTGCATCTTGATTTTTTTCACTTAACAAATTTGAATATTTTTCCAAGTCAGTGCCTATAAATATGCCTCATTGCCTAAACAACTGCAACTGCATAGTATTCCTGAACATTTTTGTAATGATAAACAGTGGTGAAAAATGACACTTTACTGTGTACTGAGTTATATGAGTTGTCTCATTTCAACTGTTCAGTAACTCCAAGACATGGAGGTTTTATCTTTTTACAGATGAGGAATAGGAAAAAAAATTAAAACTTATGGATGTTAATCTACTCTAATTAATATAGCTAAGAAGTGATAGAGTAGGAATCTTTTTCTCATATTATACTTACTTGTATCCTAATATTTCTTTGCTTATTTGTAGGAATGTTTCAATAGGATAAATTTCCTAGAAGTGGAAATGCCAGATCAAGGATATAGCACTTAAAATTTTAATAGCTCGATTAACTAGTTATTGTAACTCTAAAAAAGAGTTAACGTATTACTGTATTAAAGGTATTGAAAGTTCTTGTTTCTCTAAAGCTTGGGCAAGAATGGATATAATTTCTTTAAACCTTTATCAAGCTGATAAGCAAAAAATAATATTTTAGCTTGCATTTTGTTGATTCTTAGTTGAGTATCTTATTTGCCTTTTGTCTGTTTATCTTCTACAACCTAACCTCCTTGTTTATATTTTTGGCTTACTAATTTTGGGTTTATTTTTTAGAGTGCTTTATGTATTATAGATACATGCCTGTTGACTGTTAAAAATAATTTCTCCCACTTTTTTGTTTATACCTTTGTTTACGGTATCTTGTTTAGTAGTTTTACATTTTTAGTCAAATCTGTCAATATTTTTCTAGGGCTTTGGGGCATGTTGAGAGAGGCATTTCCTACCCTAAGATTAATAGACATTTTTCTGTAAATATTTATTTATTTATTTATTTTTAGGTGGGGTATCACTGTTTCCCAGGCTGGAGTGCAGTTGCTATTCAGATTTTATTATAGCTCACTGTAGCCTTGAACTCGTAGCCTCAAGGGCTCCTCCTGCTTCTGCCTTTTATGTAGCTGGAACTATAGGTGCATAACACTACACCTGGCTCTTCTTATAAATATTTTATTCTTATACTTTTATATTCTTTTAAAAATTCATCTGAAATTTATTTTATTATATTATGTCAGGTAGGAATTTTACTTTTTTTCGTTTTATTTCCAGTTCAAATTTAACTTTCACTTAACAATCTGTCTTTCCCCCCCAACCTCCCTGACCCAATTTAAGATGCTATTTTTGACCGAATACTAACTGTCTATAGTACCAGGATCTATTTTTGAAAATTTTCTTATGTATCTTTAATCTCATTATCTATTCCTCCACCAGGATTCTGCTTTTTGTTTACAGTGTGAACATAATAATCTTTATTATCTTTTACCTTTTTTAGTGGTTGCCCAAGAGTTTGCAATATACATTCACAAATAAACCAGGTTCATTTTCAAATAACACTATGCTACCTTACAAGTAGTGTGAATACCTTAAATAACAAAATAGTATGGGCATGGTGGCTCATGCCTGTAATCCTAGCACTTTGGGAGGCTGAGGCAGGTGTGTCATTTGAGGTCAGCAGTTCTAGACCAGCCTGGCCAACATGGTGAAACCCCGTCTCTACTAAAAATACAAAAATTAGCTGGATGGTAGTGGCATGCACCTGTAATCTCAGCTACTTGGAATGCTGAGGCAGGATAATTGCTTGAGCCTAGGAGGTGGAGGTTGCAGTGAGCCAAGATTGCACCACTGCACTCCAGTCTGGGTGACAGGGTAAGACCCTGTCTCAAAAAAACAAAACAAAATAAAACAAAACACCCTAAAATAATCCTCATTCCTCCCTCCTGTACCTTGTATCATTGCTGTCATTCATTTCACTTATATGTGACCATATATCAACATACATTTACAGACACATAAAATATATACATACATAATCAACTACATTGTTGCTATTATTTTGAACCAATTGTTATATGTAGATCAATTAAGAATATGAAAAAGTTTTAACCTCCATTTATTCCTTCTTCAGAGTTCTTTCAATATGAAGATTCAAGTTTCTGGGCTATGTTTTTTTTCTTTCTCTGTAAAGAACTTAAAAACATTTCTTGCAATGCTGTGGTCTACTGAAAACAAATTCTCTCAATTTGTGTTCATCTGAGAAAGTCTTCATTTCTCCTTCATTTTTGAAGGATAATTTTGCAAGGTACACAATTCTAGGATGTTGGTTTTTTTTTTTTCTCTCAACTCTTTCTCTCCATTCTTTTCTTCTGTTGTTTCTGAGGAAAACTGGATGTAATTCTTAACTTTGCTTCTTTGTAGGTAAGGATTTTCCCCCCTCTGGCTTCTTTTATTATTTTTGGGAAGATCTCTTTGATTTTCTGTAGTATTTCTCGGTAGTACTTAATGCATTTATGCTTCTGGATGAGCTAGTCAAGTTTTTAAAAAAATCCTAGGGGCTAACACATGTATGAAAAGATGTTTTCTTTTACTCACAGTTAAAGAAATGAAAATAAAAACCATTATATTTTTCAACTATAAGATTGGCAGAAATTAAAAAATTGATAATACCAAGTATTTGTATGAGTGTTGGAAGGCAGCTCTTCTGCTTTGTTGCTTTGTTGGTAGTAGTATAAATTGTTTTGGGGATTTGTATATAGTACAAATTTTGTAATTTTTAAATTTAAATTAAAAATTGACGTACTTTTTGACTCAGTATTTTCACTACTAGTGATTTTACTACTAATACATATATCTTTCCAAAACTATGTGGAGACAAGTGTTTATTGCAGTGTTTTTTATAATACCAAGCAACATCAATAAACCTAAAAAACTGGAAATTACTTAAATGTTTAATCGTTTGTTAAATTATAGCATATCCAGAGGATGGAATACGCAGCTATTACTAGGTAGATCTGGTATGTTATGTGAAAACTGCAAATTGCAGACATTGAGTACAATCATCACTTTGTGTGAATAAGAAAAGTTCTTATATACACAAATATTCTGAGTTGTGTAAAGATTTTTTTTCTTGAAAGATTTCATAAGTAATAGTAGTTACTTTTCTGGAGAAGATATAAGGGCAGTGGTGGTGGGGGTAGGTAAGATTTTGATTTTAAATCTTGCCAACTTGTGTGAATTTTATTTATAAAAAAGTATAATCCTAGATTATAGGCTATTTTTTTAAATGCTTTTCATTATTTAAAAAATCCCAATGGAATTTTGATTTTTATTTCATTGACTTTATGGAATAATTTGGGGAGAAATTAACATTTTTACATCATTGATTGTCCCTATCCATGAATATGGCATATTTCTTTATATATTCACGCCTTTTATGTTTTTTCAGTAGCATTTTATAATCTTCATATAAACCTTAACTGTTCCTGGATAAATTTGATTTTCGATATTTTAGCTTTAGTTTTTATTGTGAGCAAGATCTTTTCAAATGACATTATTTAGCTGATTATTACTAGTTACACGAATCTTGTTGATTTTATGATGATTTTATATTTTGACTTGTTACAGAACTTTTTTAGTTCTAATGGTTTTTCAGTTGATTCACTTAGATTTTTTTGTAGTATATGATCATGTCATCTTATAGTATTTTAAAACTTTTGTTTCAGATTTCTCAGTTCCTTTTAGATGATTGCTTTAAAAATGGTATCCCCTGCCGTATATTTTGTACTCAACCAAGACGATTGGCGGCTATTGCTGTGGCTGAAAGAGTTGCTGCAGAGAGAAGGGAAAGGATTGGTCAAACAATTGGTTATCAGATCCGGTTAGAAAGCAGGTAAAAACAGTCCTCATGCATCTTGTCTTTTATTATGCTTAAAAAAGACTAACTATGTATATTTCACTAAAAATTGAGGATGTGTTAGTTGAAAAGTTAAATGATCATTTTGCTCCAAGTAAGTCTACATCGGGATGTTGAAGTGTCATCTCTAAATCTAGAGAAGTTTTGAATGAATAGTTTGAAAAAGACTTTGAACCATAGATAAAAATTCCATTTCATAGTTTCATGATCATAGTTATTTTACCTCTTTGAGCCTCAGTTTCCTCATCTGTAAAATGAGTTTAAGAAAAGCACCTAGAGCACAGGTTTGAGGTGAAATTTATAGTGAACACGCAATAACTGTTAGTGAGTGAATTTATTATTGGTAGTAGTACAAATTGAGCATCTCACATCCAAAAATCTGAAATCCAAGATGCTCAAAAATCTAAAACATTTTGAATGCCAACATGACACTCAAAGGAAATGCTCTTTGGAGCATCTTGGATTTTTGATTTTCAGAATTGGGATGCTCAACTGGAGGTATTCTAAAATCTAGAAAAATATGAAATCTAAAACCCTTTCTGTCTCAAGTATTTTGGACAAGGGATACTCATCCTGTAGTATTAGCAATGCCTTCCTGACAAATAGTACTATTTCTTTGTTTTCAGTAGTGATTAAAAAATCTGGCTCCATTTTTAACATACTTTATCCCCATACAAAAAGTACTTAAGGTTTCATTTTGTTTTTAGAGCTTAGGTTCTTTAATAAAACACATCACTTAATATAAAAGGCTGTTGTCAGGCCGTGTCACATAACTGCAAAACCACATAGCTTTACCAATAAACTGTACATACCCGTATGCTATTATATTAGTAATGTTTATTAAAATGTGTATGAGGCCAGCATTTAATGTGATTTATGTTTTAGTTACATAAAAGACTTGCAATTGTGCACTTTGTTGTTGTTTTTTTTTTAAAGGGTTTCTCCAAAGACACTTCTGACATTTTGTACTAATGGGGTATTGCTTCGTACATTGATGGCAGGAGATAGTACGTTGTCAACTGTGACACATGTTATTGTGGTAAGAATATTGCTGAATTTGTCATATGTAACTCACATATTTAAACTCACAATTTAAATTGCTTAAAATTTAAATACATAGGCTGTTTCAGGATGGCCTCAAAAAATTTAAATGCATAATTACATTTTTGGAATAGGGTAGAAAAGAGAACCAACTTACTCTTTTGAACAGATTATAATGATCAAGTTATTTTTTGTCTATAATTATTAGAAATATTTTGTATTAAAGAAATAATAAAACCATCAGGCTTTATTGGGGGAAAATTAAATAAGTAGGTAGTTTTAAAAAAATATGCTTTTCATATATAAAAATGATGCATGTACTTAGAGTTTTCCAAAAAAGGTGAATTTTCTTTTATCTCTATACGTGGTCATTTTATCCCTTCATTAATATCATATATTTCCCAGTGATAGAGGTATACTTCATATTCATTTAACTCCATGGTTAAGCTGCCAAATTAACTATCTTCTGATGAGCTAAGTTGATGAGTTTACCCCTTTATTAAGGAATTCTAAACTTCTATCTAGTTTGTGTCAGAAAAAAATTAAAGTTTTATAAGCTTGGAATAGCAGTTTTTAGAAACATACCCAAACCAAAGGATGTACCTGATAAGCCCTGATGCTAGTGGAAACATATTTAAATAGGTTTTATATATATTAAAAGCACATTAAATTGGACTTATAATTTTTTGTAGTTTTATATTCTATGGGAAAAAAGGACGGTATAGACGACCCTCTGTAGGTTCCAAGTCTATGGATTCAAACAACTGCAGGTTGAAAACATTCAAAAAAATACTATGTGTATACTGAACATGTACAGACTTTTCTTGTCATTATTCCCTAAAGAATATAGTGTAACTGTTTACCTAACATTACATTGTATTAGATATTATAAGTAGTGTAGAGATTATTTAAAGTATATGGAAGAATTTGCATAGATTTTGTGCAAATACCATCCCATTTTTTTTTTTAAATTAGGAACTTGAGCATCCATGAATTTTGGCATGGGGGAAGGTCCTGGAACCATTCACTCACAGATACCAAGGGACAACTTTGTTATCTGCATATTATTGTTAATGTCTAATTATTTCTGAAATGCCTGTAATACAGAATTTTCAGGAATATTGATTGGCCTTGTCCGCATTTAATTTGAAGTAGTGTAAAACCCAGCAGTGCCATTGTTTTAAAGACTTAGTCACCATAATGTTTTAACTGTTCCGTGGTTTTATTTCTGTTTACTACAGGATGAAGTGCATGAAAGGGATCGATTTAGTGATTTTTTACTTACAAAGTTAAGAGATTTGTTGCAAAAGCACCCAACTTTGAAACTAATTCTTTCTAGTGCTGCCTTGGATGTAAATCTTTTTATAAGATATTTTGGAAGTTGTCCAGTGATACATAGTAAGTTAAATTGTCAGATTTCTTATATACTTTTTATGAAAGAACACTTTTGCACATTATTTATTCTAACAGAAATTGGGGAATGTTCTGAAGTAGAAGCCATCTATTATTGTTTCCCCTGAGATAGGCTTAATAGTAACTTCTTTCTGTTTTCAACTTCTTTTCTGTCAACAACTCTTTGGTATTATGTAGTGAGCCTAATTCTCTTACCTTAAAATGAATATGCTTTATTTTCACTTTGTGCTCTCCCTTAAATTGTCCTATAGCTATTTCCCTTTATTGGTAGATATCTTTAAAGAGTAGTATATACTCCCATGTTTTACTTCACATTCACTTCTGAAAATGCTAAAACAACTTTTGCCCTTGTCCTTTATTAAAAACTGATTTTGGACCGGACACAGTGGCTCACGCCTGTAATCCCAGCACTTTGGGAGGCTGAGGCAAGTGGATCCCCTGAGGTCAGGAGTTCAAGACCAGCCTGGCTAACGTGGTTAAACCCTGTCTCTACTAAAAATACAAAAATTAGCTGGGCATGGTGGCAGGCATCTGCGATCCAGGCTACTAGGGAGGCTGAGGCAGGAGAATTACTTGAACCTGGGAGGCAGAGGTTGCAGTGAGCTGAAATCATGCCACTGCGCTCCAGCCTGGGTGAAAAGAGTGAAACTCTGCCTAAAAAAAAAAAAAAAAAAAAAACAACAACAACTGATTTTGCCACCAGTCTTTAAAAAAATGATAAATTTCTCTTCAAAAAATTCAAAAGTTTTGTTTACTTCAATGAAATAATACAAAAATATATAGAGAAAAAGTTAACAATTGCCCCTATCCTTGTTCCATGTCCTACTCTTCTGATTTATGGATGTTAACAGTGTTGTATATATTTGTTCTTACCTTGTCCCAGCTTATACAAATGTATGCAAATATATACATATTTATAACATTTCCAAAAATTGGTTTTATAAAAATGAGCACATGGCTAATACATTATTTGCCATTTGCTTTATCATGAACAGTTTTCCAGTTTAGTAACTCTGGATCTAGTTCTTTATTTTAAGCAGCTGCTTAATAAAGTATTTCATAATATGGATGTACTGTGATTTATTTAACCATTTCTTTATTTTTGGGCATTCAAGTTGGTTCTAGATCCCCCCACCTCTGCCAACAGTGTTATAATGAGCATCCTTTTACGCATATCCTGATATACTGAGTTTCTAGGGATAGATTCCTGAAAGTAAATTTGCTAAGTAAGAGTATAACTATTTTTAATTTTAACAGCTTTTGCCATTTTACTTTTTAGTAGGCTAAAATGATTTACATTTCTGGTGTATGGGGCCAGACATCCAAGGGCTATATTTGACACTTAAATTTTTTTTCCATATCCAATATAATACTGAGTTCTATGGATTTTACCTCCTGACTAGCTCTAGAATTTGTCTGCTTCTTTTCAGTTTTCGCTGTTACTAATCTCATTCAGGTTAACCTGAACTATTGTAATAGTTCCTACTTGGTTTGGTGTAGCCATTCTACTGCCTTTTAAATCTGTTCTCCACATTGCAGCCAGAGTGGTCTTTTCTGAAGCAGAATTCTGATGATGTTGAGCACTTTCCTGAGCTTAAATCTTTGAATTTTTGCCTGTGTTGTTTAAGATTAACCTAATTGCCAACCTAATATTCAAATTTTAGGCAAAAATATTACTGGTTGACTCTCTTTTTTGTGTGTGAAATGCTCAGATGCTGTAATTTGTTTGATAACATTGTTTCCTGATCCTCATTCTGTATTATATTTGGTACTTTTTCAGTCTCCCCTGGGGGCTTCTCTTCTTTTACATGGTACTTAAATAGTGGTGTTCTCTAGAATTATTCCCTTGATCCAGTTTTTCTATTCACTCTGTCTTCCTTCCTTCCTTTCCCACCATTCCTACCCTCTTGTTTCTTGCCCTGTGCTATATTCTACTAGGTATTAGAGATTCATAGTTTCCCTGGAAGCTCTCATTCATTCCCTCGGCTTCTGTTTTTTCTTTTATCCTGATGACTTCTGAATCTCTATTTCACTTGTTCCTCAGAGCTTTGGATTTGGATATTTGTAATGTGCCCCAAACTGAATGCTTCATCTCTTCTGTAAAACCTGCTTCTCTTCTTATGTTACCTGTCTTAGTTAATCATACTACTATTGCCCTAATCACCTGAATCACAAACCTGTAAATTCTTAACTCCTCGTAATAATCTTAGGTGATTAGGGACATCAGATCTGTATATATGCTAATTAAAAACTCACTTCTCATTTAACATGCCTAAAACCATTTCCCACCAGCAAACCTGTTCTCCTCAGCTTTCTTTGATACTTCAGAGAATGACATTATCATCCATTCAGATTTGCAAGCCAGACATCCAAGGACTATATTTGATACTTTCTTATTTTTTTTGCATATCCAATATGCTGAGTTTTATAGATTTTACCTCCTGACTAGCTCTAGAATTTGTCTGCTTCTTTTCAGTTTTCACTCTTACTAATCTCATTCAGGTTAACCTGCACTATTGCAGTAGTTCCTACTCAGTTTGATGTAGCCATTCTGCTGTCTTTTAAATCCATTCTTCACATTGCAGCTAGAGTGGTCTTTTCTAAAGTAGAATTCTGATGATGTTGAGCACTTTCTTGATCTTACATCTTTGAATGACCTTTATCTCAGGATAAAGATACAAGACTTACCTTATCTTGAACAATATCTCTCTCCACTCCCCACTCCCACCATTTTTCAAATATGTTGGCCTTTTAGTTCCTTGAAACATTATACTCCTTTCCAGCACAAGGACTTTGCACATGCTGTTTTTAATCCTCATTATACACTTTTTTCTTTTCATATGGCTTTGTTATTTTGTTTATCCTCTTGTTTCTTATCTTGTTTCTTATTTTCTCAGTAAGCATACTTTTCTTGATGCAGTCAGATTCCCCGTTATATACTGTCATGGTGTCTTGTACTTTTATCTCACAGGACTCTTCACAACTCTGTATTTACATTTATATTCTGGATTTTTGGATTAATTTCTGTCTCTTCTGCTAGCTTGCCCCCAGGGAAAAGGAGATAGAAATGACCATTTCTGCTTATAATACAAACGATACTGATGCCAGACACATAATAAGTAAACACTAGGGGAAAAAACCCAAGCAAATGAACAGTTGTCTAATAGTTGTTTATAAGTCAAAGTTATAGGTAAAGGGCAATATTATAAGAACTTGAATATTATAAGAACTTGAACTATGAAATTGCTTTTGGATATTGTACTCAGATTCATTAACTTGGGATTCTCATGTTTTTATGTGAATTTTTGCTAAGATGCAAGTTGAGTATTTAAAATTTTATTTTTGTATTATTTAGTACAGGGAAGACCATTTGAAGTAAAAGAAATGTTTCTGGAAGATATTTTAAGATCAACTGGATATACAAACAAAGAAATGTTAAAATACAAAAAGGAAAAACAGCAAGGTAAATTTTTAATGAAAGAAATAAAGAAATTTCTATTGATAATGATTTTTGGAATACGAAAGTGAAATTACAGGCATGAGCCCCCATGTCCAGCTGAAACTTTTGAAGATGAAACTTATATATAATTATATCTCAAACAACTAGCATGGTGGTAGAAGTTCAACAGATGGTTTTCTACAAAGTGCTGTATGAATATTGGTCAATTGATTTAAATAATAGTTATAACAGATAAAATACTCTTAATTCTGTACTTACTTAGAAGTAAACTTGTTAGTAGGACTTGGAACAATAGATGAATAGATGAATGTATTAGCCTGTTTTCATACTGCTATAAAGATACTACATGAGACTGGGTAATTTATAAAGAAAAGAGATTTAATTGACTCACAGTCTGCATGGCTAGGGAGGCCTCAGGAAACTTACAGTCATGGTGGAAGGCAAAGGTGAAGCAAGGACCTTCACATGGCAGCAAGAGAGAGAAGTGCAAGCAGGGGATGTGCTAGATGCTTATACAACCATCAGATCTCGTGAGAACCCACTATCATGAGAACAGCATGGGGGAAACAGCCCCCATGATCCAGTCACCTCCCACCAGGTCTCTCCCTCAATACCTGGGGATTATAATTCAGTTGAGATTTGAGTGGGGACACGAAGCCATGACACATTTTTTATTGAATATTCTTAATATATTTTTAAAAAGCTACAGAATAAGGCCAACTTTTAAGTGATACCAGATACTCTTAATTTATTTAAACAAAGGAATACATTTCAAAAGTAAATGATTTGTCTACATGTTCTTTTTTTGGTAATTTAGAAGAGAAACAACAAACCACACTTACAGAATGGTACTCAGTTCAAGAAAATACTTTCAAGCCTGAATCTCAGAGGCAGAGAACTGTTCCAAATGTGACTGACGAGTATGACTTATTGGATGATGGTGGTGATGCTGTCTTCAGTCAGTTGGTATGACTTTCCTGGTTTTCCACTGATTGTGTGAAAATTGGGTAGATTAAAGAACATTTTATGAGATTATAATTTTTTACTGCATAATTGAATGATAATTCTCTTGGTTTATCTTAGACTATAACCAATTTTTCAGAGTACCTTTCGGGTTTTTTGTGCTTTTTTGACCATGAGATAGTATATAATACAGATATTCTTGCAGTTTTCTACCAGTGTTTAAAGTTGTAATGTATCCAAATGAACTATACATGAGTTTTAAAAAATACTTTTAAAGAATATTTAAAAATTGATATTAAAAATTATTTAACATCTTTATAGAAATGCATACTAAATATATGTACTATATTATATGTTTATACTATATAAACATATAGTATAGACTTATTTGGATCATGGAACAGCACTTTGACCATGTATATTTGTGGTTCTTAAGACTGGCTGTACGTTCTGTTACCTGAGGAGCTTTTAAAGCTCTGTGGAGTCTGGCACCCCACCAACAAGAGATTCTGATGCACATTCTCTGGGGTGGGACCTGGCATCAGTGTTAAAAAGCTCCAGGTAATACTTCCCTTGATGTGCAGTTGGGAGAGAGAACTACTGAGGTATAGGTACATTTAACAGTATCCTATTGGAAGCACAGTTAACATTGTTACTGGATCATAGTCTTTTGTTTACAAACTCATTCTCAGATAAAAGTTGGGTATAAGGATAAGATACCATGTTGTGAGTGATAATGTTTCTGATGAAATGATAAATTTTTTTAATCTCAAAGCCTTTATTATAGTATCATAGGATTAGTAGTCCTTGTGGCCATGGTGGTCATCTTAATTGTGTTTGCAAGCAAATGTTACATTGTTAGGTAATTTATGATAATTTATGATTTTTGCTGTTTTTTGTAGACTGAAAAAGATGTGAATTGCCTTGAACCATGGTTAATAAAGGAGATGGATGCTTGTCTTTCTGACATATGGCTACATAAAGATATTGATGCCTTTGCTCAGGTCTTTCATCTTATTTTAACTGAAAATGTTAGTGGTAAGTTTATTTTAATTTTAAAAAATTACCCTTGCAGTTATTTATGATGGAAGTGTAATTCAATCCAAAATGTATGTACTACTAATAATTACACAACCCCTAATTTTATTTTTTAGGAGTACTTATTTAATTTCAAATGTACAAATCAGGATCTTATTAGCATAGCATAGTAGAATAAATATTGTGTTAAATCAGAGATTCTTAAGCTAAATTCTCCATTGTAGTTTGAAGAGGTCTGTGATTACATGACAATTATGTGCAAAATGCTTTTATGCGAATGTGTTGCACATATACTCTTGTCTTTCCCTTCCTTGGAAATGATTTAGATGTCAAGTATTTATTCTCTTACCTAAGCCCCTCAGCATTATTATTGTAATTATTATTGATCACTCTCTTCTTGAAATATTTTACTCAGTTAAATATTGGCTTATTTTCTTATTTCCTTGGCTCTAATTTCTTGGTTTCCTTGGCAAGATCTTTTTCTTTTTTTCTGACTTGTAAATGTGAGATCTCCTAGGTCTCAATCCTTAAGACCTTAATTCTGTTTATACTTACTTCTTAAGTGGATCTCAAATAGTCATTGCTTTAAATATCTATTTTAAATGACCTCTAATTTTATATCTCCAGTCCTCACCTCCCTCCTGACTTAAATACACCTGATCACTTGTTATCTCCAGTTGGATGTCTGTTAGGTGAATCAAATTGGATATGCCTCAAACAACTTCTGATCCTCTCCCTACCTACCTTTCTCTAAACCTGCACTTTTCTTGTGTTTCCCTTTTCAGTAAATGATCACTATCATTCACCTAGTTGCTAAGGCAACAAAGCATACAGAAAGTCATCTTTGACTTTGCTCTCACACTGCACATATAAATCATTAGCAAATCCTGTTTACTTTGCATTCTAAAATAAATCCTAACTATGACCACATTTCACTCCCCTAGTCCAAGCCAGCCTCTCTCCTGGACTATTGCAGTAGCCCATTAACCATTTCTGTTTTTAAGTTACTGTGGTCTGTTCTCCACAGAAAAATAAGATTGATCCTTTGGATCACTGGATCTTATTGAATGAATCATTCCACTTGCTTGTTCTCAACTCTCCCAGGCTTCCAATTACTCTGTGGATAAAAATCAAAAGTCCTTTCCATGATTGGTCCTCTGGCTGCCTTATTTTCTGCCACTCTCCTCCTCGTTCACTGTGCCTAGGCACACTTGTCTCCTTGATAGTCTTCATTTATGTCAACACATTCCCATCTTTGAGACTTTGTTTTGTTGTTTCCTATGCCTAGAAAACTGTCTCCACAGGTAATCACATGGCCCTTTGCCTACTTATTTAGGTCTCTGCTTACATATTGCCTTCTCAGAGAGGCCTTTTCTGATCACCTTACTAAAATTGTACCCTTTTGTCACTATATCTCCTTACCCTGCTTTATTATTCTTTATTGTATTTTCATTACCCATTATGTATTTTTTATTTTTCATTACCTATTTAATCTACTAGAATGAAAACTACATCGAGGCAGAACTTTGTCAGTTGTACTTATCTCTATCACCAGAGATTCATAGTTTAAGTGCTTAAAAATCTTTGCTGAATAATGACATTACTTTTTTTCTTTTGAGAAGGAGTCTCTTTCTATCGTGAGGCCAGAGTCTCAGCTCACTGCAATCAACCTCTGCTTCCCGGGTTGAAGCGATTCTCCTGCCTCAGCCTCCTAAGTAGCTGAGACTACAGATGCATGCCATTGCACCCAGCTAATTTTTTTGCGTTTTTAGTAGAGATGGGATTTCACCATGTTGGCCAGGATGGTCTCCATCTCGTGATCTTGTGATCCGCCACCTCAGCTTCCCAAAGTGCTGGGATTTACAGACGTGAGACACCATGCCCAGCCGAATAATAATATTACCTTTAAGCATCTTTACCACATGATAATCTGTTGGCATGTGTTTGGTGACAGGAAGCTCACTACCTTTCTTTTGAATTTGGATTGTTTCAATAGTTAACTTTTTATTATGTTGATGTGAAATCTAACTTCATAGCTTCTGCCTTTTTCTTCTTCTTCATATGTATTTATGCCTGACAGATATGTATTTATGCCTCACAGACTTCTAGGTATATGAAGATGGTTATTCTTTTGTTTTTTTTTTTTTAATTTTTTGTTTTTTGGGGTAACTATACCTATTACTTCAACTAGTCTTTAATATAACATGATATCTGGTCTCCTCCTTCCCTGGTCTGCCTTCTCTGGATATGTTCTATTTTATCCCTTTTAAAAAGCATAGTATCCAGTTCTGAGTGTTAATCTCTTAGTGACCATCTTAGCCTACAATGTACTCTTTACTTGTATTAATTCAGACAAACCCATTGTCCTAGTGATTCATATTATCTTTGAAATTTCTAGCTTTTTTAAAAAAATCTTATTTTATTAAATTAATCCCCTTATCATGTACTTGAATTTTTTTGAGCTTGAGACATTCTATTTATTCATTTTAAATTTTATCTTAGATTTGGCCCATTGTTTCTGCTTAACAGTTAAAAAAAATTTTAATTGTTATCTATTATATTAATAAGCTTTCTCTGTTTATTAATTTGAAGTGCCTGGGTAAGTTACCAAGCATATGGTATGCTATAAGGGACTTTAGGTCAATATTTGGGTGTGATTGTTAAGCAGTTATAATCCTACATATCTTCTAATCTAACTTCTTAAAAAATAATTTTTTTTCTCTTTATAAATGTACATTGGCTTTTATTGATTTACTTTTTAAAGCTTGTTATTCTCTTTTGTTTTGTTTTGTTTTGAAACAAGAGTCTCACTCTGTCACTCAGGCTGGAGTGCAGTGGTGCAAATGTGGCTCACTGCAACCTTGACTTCTGGGCTCAGGTGATTCTCCCACCTTAGCCTCCAGAGCTTTGGATTTAGATTTCTAATATCCCCCGAATTGAATACTTCATCTCTTCTGCAAAACCTGTTTCTCTTCTTTTGTTGCCCAGGCTGGTTTCAAAGTTCTGGGCTCAAACAACCTGCCCACCTTTGCCTCCCAAAGTGCTGGGATTACAGACATGGGCCACTGTGCCTGGCTTTCATTATTGATTTTTTGAAAAATAATTGATCTCTATTTTTAAAAGTAACTTTTTATATTTGAAAGTGTAGATATTCGTTCATCTCCATTTTTGGAATTCTTTCTTTTCCATTATTTTAAAAATATTAACTCTGAAGATTTTAGCAATCTTACCTGAAAGTTAAGGAATTTAAATTCTGAAAAAAGTGGCTTTAAAATATTTATGATGCATTTAAGTATTTAAGTATTCTTAGCTTTCTTCTTGGTATTTCTTTAGTGAATACTAGACTATTAATTTGATAATGGTCATCCTGTAGACTCAGGTCTCTCCTCTGCTCTTACATACATTTTATACATTTCCCAGAGTCCTGTATTCTAATGTCTTTAAGCCATATGAAGAAAAAAAATGCTATAGTAGCTCAATTATTCACTTCTCATATTTTTATTTCACTTCTAAAATCTCAACCCTTTATTCGCCCCAGAATTGAAAATATGTCATATGATTTAGGAAACTCTGGGCTTCATAGATTCTTTTTAGTACCATCGTTTTTCCCCGATCATGTAGAAGTAACTAGTAATTAGTTAAGGGTTGACATTCTCTGTCATACTTTCTGTACTAGTCATTTATTGCTGTATCACAAATGATTCTAACACTTAGAAACCTGAAACATTTATAATCTCACATAGTTTCTGAGAATCAAGAATTTAGGAGTGGTTTAGCTGAGTGATCTGGCTCCAAGTCTCTCATGAGGTTGTGGTTAAACTGTTGGTAGGGGCTGCATTCATCTGAATGTTTGTTGGGGCTGGAGGATTTGCTTTCCGGAAGCTTCACTCACATAGCTTTTGGCAAAAGGCCTCAGTTTATTGCTGGCTGTTGGCAGAATAGCCATGAGTTGTTGTCAACTGCCCCTCTCAATAGGGCTGCCTTATTATCCCTGTGATGTGGCAGCTGGCTTCTCTGAGAATGCTTCAAAAGAGAAAGAAAAAGAGCAGTTTGTAGTTACTTTTCATGACCTAATCTCCAGAGCTGCATACCACCTCTTGTACTTTATTCTGTTCATTAGAATGACTTACTTAGTCCAGTTTATATTCAGGGAGAAGGGAGTTATGCTCCACCTCTTGAAGGGAGGAGTGTTAAAGATGTTTTAAATGTTTCACATTTATTCATACCCTTCTCCTCAAAATACACACAGTTTGATACTGTTCTCCAAGGCCATGAATTGAATATTCAGTTGAAGTAGTAATTTTCATACAATGAGTACAGAACAAAATAAATTGATCTTTTAAAATGCTTGACCATCCCAGACTTACTGAATCTGAATCTAGGAGTAAGGTATGGCTATCTGTGGTTTTAAAAAAAACAAAGCAGAAAGAACAACAACAAACCTACCCCCCAAAGAACAAACAAAAATCCCAAAACAAAATAAAAATACATGCCATTATATATTTGTCCAAATCCATAGAATGTGTAAAACCAAGAGTGAATCCTAATGTAAACTATGGACTTTGGTTGATTTGTCAATGTAGTTTTATCAGTTGTAACAAATGTCCCACTCTGGTGGGGGAGGCTAAGCATGTGTGGAGGCAAGGGGCATATGGGATATATTTGTATTTGCCTCTCAGTTTTGCTGTGAACCTAAAACTTGCTATAAAAAAATAGCCTTTAAAAAAAAGCCTGAGGCAATTTTCTTATAAGTCTCTGCCCCACTTTAAAAGAACACTGATTTATATTGATAATGGATACCATGTTTCAGAGTGTTTATGAAATAGAAGATAATTGGGTATACATACTGTATATGAAAGATTAAAATTTTCTTTTTGTAATTATCTTAAATTTTACTATAGAGGGTTTTTTAATGAATTCTTTCTGAAATCACCAATTTTGTAATTTAAACAAATTAGTGCTAAGCAATTATATTGAATTACTTGAGAAATATATTCTAGAAAGAAACTTGAATAGAACTTTATTTTTCTGATGTAAGCATTTTATGGGAAATAAACTTTCTGTCAGTGTTAATACCATTCAGCATCTTGTAAAATAGCCTGGAATAGGGGATTAAAAGCAAAGTAAAATAACAGAAACATTGTCTCAAACTTTGCATTTGAAGCTTTTAAGTATGTATTACTAGTTATTGATGAAAATTAACTTTTTAATTATTATATCTTGTCATTTGGTGAACAAGGTAATATCTAGATTTAGGAAGATTATTGAAGGTTATGCAAGTTAGTAGCTTTCCTTTTCTGTTGAAATAACATAGATGAGCTTAAAACAGTTTAACAATGATCTTTCCTTCTCCTACCTTCCATGACAGCCTTTATTCTATTTACACTAGACCTATCATAACAGATTGCCATAGGTCTAAGTTAAGGGTTATTATACAGTGCTGTCATTATGTCGTTAAAATAAGGAGCAAGTCTCAGGCTAATTATCCTGACAATTCTGCTATTTCAAATTTTTTAAAGATCGAAAATGGTTTTAAGTAGTTCGGAAATTTAAGTTTTATTTGTCTTTTCCTTTTTTTAGTTGATTACAGACATAGTGAAACCAGTGCAACAGCTCTGATGGTTGCTGCAGGACGTGGTTTTGCAAGTCAAGTAGAGCAGTTAATTAGTATGGGAGCCAATGTCCATAGTAAAGCATCAAATGGCTGGTAATTTTAAACTACATTGAATCTTCATGTATCTTTGTATAGCTATACATATCTTTTTTGATTTCTTATGTTTGTCTTTATATTAAAAACTATTGTGTAATAATTGCTGGTGAATTTGTATTTTAATGGGTTAATAATTTTGAATGACTTTTTGACCGTAATTTATCTTATTTTTTATTACAATTTTTTTTGAAAAGACGAAACTAGTTTTACAATTTTGATAACATTATTTTTTTTACATCCTTTGAATTTTGGCAGGATGGCATTGGATTGGGCTAAACACTTTGGGCAGACTGAAATTGTGGATCTTCTAGAATCTTACAGGTAAAATTTTATACTATTTTAAATTCTACCTGCTCTTCAAAAAAAGCTTCATCATGTGAATTATGGACTATACAAATGTAGACCCTTTGTAGTCTCTTATCCAGAGAATTTTGTTGTTGTTGTTGTTGTAATTCTAAGGAAATTTCTGTCTGATATACCATGGTATAATATTTATCTTATTTTAAATTTTATTTTAAGAAATCAGAAGAGGGATTTCCAGTTAAACATGGTAGATACAACTTAAGTATTTATCTCTGCATTTTCTTAGACCTTTTACATTTCTCAGAATCTCACTAAAATGACAATGAAGCATTATAAAGGAATTCAAAAGATGTAAACCAAAGTCAAAGAGAATGGAAGAGGACAGGGCAACTGATAGAAGATGTTAATTTTGGGATGATAGATAGGTAATTGATTGACTTAGCAGAACTAAGAAAACTCACAGTGCCAATGAGAAACACTCATTTTAGCTTTGGAACTCCTTAGAGGCTCATTCAGTGACTTTTGAATAAGCAGTAAAAGAAAGGGTTGAAAAAATAGTAGAATTAGTTAAAATTCTCTGTGATGAATATTTAAAACTCCTGATCTCCTCCTTCCCCGACATCAGATGATATTACATCCCACCTTGACCAAAAATGGGTAGTATATTAAAAAATATCCAGAGAGGCTTTGGACTGGAGGTTATCAGACACAATGGGAGAAGTAGGGGTGAGGTATCACACAACACAAGGGTTTTAGTGAAAGTCTACAGACTGAAAAATGAGGTAACCATTTATTCCCTTCTTCTGCTGTTCACTGCCCCCTTTTCCAGTTTGAAGTTCATATTCTTTGGCAAAAAAAACCTGTGGATTCTTTTCTGGAAAAAGTAGACCAATCCTGGAGAAAAGATTTGGAATTATAAGAGGTTTGGTGTTTCTTCAATGAAATGACTATTTTTAGACCACGTGACTTTTTATGTCCACCTGTGCACATAAAGATTTTTGGTGCTTTACTCTTTAAAAAACTAACAAACTGCAAACATTTGATTACCAGGCATTTAAAGGGGAAAAGCACTCATAAATCAAATGAAACAAACAGTAGCAACAAAAATCTCTGGAATGCAGATGAAACTAAGCATTAGTTACCAAAGAGAAAACTTAGAAAATGAAACTATAATAGAGTATATTGCATTCATGAAATAAAAACAGTATGTTATTAAAAAGGAACAGAACACACATCTTTGTTCAGATTTTATCTTCATAAGGCCTACTCAAATTTACCCTATCTGATATTACATTTTACTCCCCTGTACTATCCATCCTCTTTAACCTGTTCTACTTGTTCTTTTTTCTTCATACGCCCTACCACCCTCTGACACACCATATAATTTACTTATTCACTATTTTTATTGGTTTATTATCTATCTCTTCTCCCTACTAGAATATAGTAAGCTTTTTGTCTGCTTGTTCAAGAATGGCAACTAGATACGGTAGATGTGCAGTGAATATTTGTTGAATGAATGAATAAATAAAGAATTCTTATAAATTAAAAATACAATAGCAGAAAAAAAGAAGAGTCGTAAGATAAAGTTTAGAAAATTGCTTACAGAGTAGGAAAATTGCAGAAAAAGGATAAGAAAATTTGCTTCCTATGTACCCCTTTATTAGGAAACTATTAGAGAATGTGCTTCACAAAAAAGTAAAAACAAAAACAAAAAGTGAGGGGAAAAAACAGTGTAGGTCCAGCACAGGGGATAGGTGAAAGGAATGCTCAGGATGGTGGTACAGAGGAGTGTTTTGATGACAGCTGTGTCTAGTAGGCCTGATCCCATAGGGACAGAATATGTGGGGCTCTAGAGGTAGGTCTCTGGGGGAAAAATTTACCCGACATTTTCAATCATATTAAAAAGCTTTATGAATCTGTTGGAGAATTTGGGAAGAATTCAGATCACAGTAAACTGAGCAAATAAAAATTAGACAATTGTTACTCTAGGAAAAACAAAAAGTTACACAAGAAAGGAGATATAATTATAGTACATTATTAAGCTAATCAGTAAATGTTTACCTAGTCATAGTAAAGTAAAGGCTGAATGAAGATTTAACAAAAATTGTAGGAACTGGTGTGGGTGGAAAGTGTAGGGAAGTGGAGGTGGTAACCGCATTTTTCATTAGTTGGAGGTTCACAGATAATGACTAAATTGTTAAAACAATAAATAGCTAAAGATGCGTGTTGCTTAGAAATTTGACAGCAAATTCTAAAAGAAATAGCTAAAACAATAGAATAGTCCTAAGCAATATGACTAAGAGTTTTTGTTATAATTTCTATAAAACCATTTATAAACACTATGTATGTATATTGCTTTGATTTAACAAAAAAAGAAAAATCAGAATGGTAATACTTTAAAAATCCTGTGAAACCAATCTAATTAATTTTCTTTTAGGTAGAGATTTTATATTAGATTAGATTAGATATTTAAATAAATTATGAAGCTCTTAGATTTGATATTTAAAGAAAATTTTGAATATTTTATAATAACATTGATAGCTTCTGTTTTCAACCTTTTGGAGACTCAAGAAAGAAAACAATGAGTCTGAAGTTAAAATATATTAAAATATCTATTATTCAATAACATATAAAATGTTTTATTTGACCTGGGTTTTTTAACTTAATTTTATAGATGTAAAATTGGAAATGTAGTCTCAGATATTAGAAGAAATAAATGTTTCAAATTAGTTATGACATTGAGTCTCAAAATTGTTTATAGGTTTAAATGCTATTTCTGATATGGTAGGTTTAGTTGTTGTTTCAATAATAACACCCAGAACTTGCAGTCCTTTTATTGTTAACACTTTGAATGTTCCAGACATTCTTACAGTGTTAAGTATAAGCTCACTAGATACTAGAGATTACCAAGTAAAGCAGTTATCTGGATAATATTTTAATTATCCTGGCTAACTGGGCTTTCTTTTTATTTGATAAATCATGATATTATCAATTATAAATTTCAAGTATTTAAAATTAAATATATTATTATGTTTGCTGGATTATTGATAATTTATATCCAAAGGTTATAGCTTTAAACAGAGAATATCATGTCTCCTTCACTTATGTGTTAAAAATTAAAAAAACAATAAACCGTGTTTTAAAGTAGATCTTAAAATGTAAAAGAGCAAATTATTAAGGTGTAGAAGTTTAGTATTTTCCCTGCGGAAAACAGTCTTACATTATTTTTCTGCTAAATTATTTCAGAGAGATTTGATTCAGTTGAACTTCCTAGAAATTCTGTTGGTAATTACTAGTGATGGCAATAGTTTACATTTTTACATGAAAGATGAAGAAGCAAGGCATTTATTTCAGTAATTTATATTGATTCTTGCTTTTGGAAAATAGCATAATCAACCTGCTTTTAGTATAGAGTTATCTGATTAACAGTCACGTTAAGCTGATACCTATTGAGTTTTTTAAAAATGTGAACTATATGTCAGAATATTGTTTATTAATAGTAAAGAATTAGACACAACCTTAAGAAAACATAGATGACAGTTGAAAGTTTGTGTTTTTAACAGTTTTATTGAGATATAATATACCATATAATTCACCCATTTAGGTGCACAATTCAATGTTTTTTCATATGTTCACAGACTTAGTCATCACCACAATTAATTTTAGAACAGTTTCATCACCACAAAAATGAACTTGTACCTATTTGTTATCTCTCCCTACTCCCCCTGCCCCGGCCCCGCTGACAACTCTCCTAGGGCTCCTCCAGCTCTAGACCAACCACTAATCTACTTCCAGTTTCTATAGATTTGACTATTCTGGACATTTTATATAAATGGAATTGTGATGTGTGGTTTTTGTGATTGGCTTTTTTCAGTTAGCATAAAATATCCATGTTGTAGCATTCTTTTTGTGACTAATACATGTTCTATGGATATACCACGGTTTGTCTATTCGTCAATTGATGAACACTTAGGTTGTTTCCACTTTCTAACTACTATGAATAATACTGGTATGAATATTTGTGTACAAATTTTTATGTGGATATATTTTTTTCATTTCTCTTATATATACACCTAGGAGTGGAATTGCTGGGGCATATGGTAACTCTATGTTTAACCTTTTGAAGAACTACCACATTGTTTTCCAAAGCAGCTTTACCATTTTACATTTCCACCAGCAATGCATGAGGGTTTCAATTTCTCTGCACCCTCTCCAACACTTGTTATTGTCTGTCTTTTTGATTGTAGTCATCCAAGTGGGTGTGAAGTGGTATTTCATTGTGGTTTTGATTTGCATTTCCCTGACAACTAATGATGTTGAGCATCTTTTCATGTGCTTATAGGCCATTTGTATATTTACTTTGGAGAAATGTCTTCAGATTGTGTTTTTCTAAAAGCATTCATTGCCAAATTTCACTTTGAATATTGTGCTTGAAATCAAAACATGAATCATATTATAGCTAGGACATTGTCACTTAGCTTCCTTAGGGGATATTGGAAATTTGAAGGACATAAGGGTTACTCTTTTTAATGGAAATTGACTTTTTTTTTTTTCCAGTGCTTCATTGGAATTTGGAAATCTAGATGAAAGTTCTCTGGTTCAAACAAATGGAAGTGATCTCAGTGCTGAAGACAGAGAGCTCCTGAAAGCTTATCATCATAGTTTTGATGATGAAAAAGTAGACTTGGATTTGATCATGCATCTTCTATACAATATCTGCCATAGTTGTGATGCTGGTAAATAAGTGTTGTCTAAAAGAACTGGAGGAAAATATATACTTTGATTTAAGAATTAACATTTTAAGTGTATAAATTTTTATATAATTGCACTGATAATAACAAATAATCTTGTGTCATCTTATGATAGTTTACCAGCACTTGAAAACGTGATAAGATTTTTAGTATTCTGTTGATTGCCTTGATTTCACAGTAAGATTTAATATTAAAAAGTCATTCTTCCCCAAGGTGCTGTATTAATTTTTCTCCCTGGATATGATGAAATTGTTGGACTGAGAGATCGCATCCTGTTTGATGACAAGCGATTTGCTGACAATACACATAGGTAAGGGCTAAAGCCTTACATCTGTTGCTTAAAATAACAGACAGGTCCTGTAGTATATTTTCTCTTTCAATCGTCAACAGATATCAAGTCTTTATGCTTCATTCAAATATGCAAACATCCGATCAAAAGAAAGTATTAAAAAACCCACCTGCAGGTGTTCGAAAAATAGTAAGCTTCGTAAAATCCTCTTTTTAAAATTTTTATTAGTTATTTGTTCTGTTTTTGTATTAACTATAAAGTAATATCTTGTTGCAGATCCTTTCCACCAATATTGCTGAAACCAGCATCACAGTCAATGATGTTGTCTTTGTTATTGATTCTGGTAAGGTGAAAGAGGTATGTATGGGTAAGTTGAATGAAGAAGATTAAGTTCTACCTCAACAGATGCTTTTATTTATTTAGTTAGTAATTTTTCTTTTAATTTTGCCTCTACTCAAGACAGCTTGGACCAGCACGTGCTTTTATAAGCAGAATTTAAGAAAAATGTCTGGTAGATAAATTTAACATGCTAAATATTGATTTTACTAAATATTCTGCCTTAAATAATTCAAATCAATTTTTGTTATTTTAACAAAATATACAAAAATGTAGCTCTGCTCACCAAATACTAGGAAGAAAGTAAAGGGTTTGGTTAGTTATAGTTAAAATGTTGTCACACAGTATGGGAATTTGAGTACATACTTTTAATGTTTTCTTCCTACATATGGACATGGATTATGTCCTTGTTCACTTTTGTATCTTTAGTCCCTCACATATAGCAAGTGTTCAAAAGATACTCAGTTGAAGAGAACCGTGCTGAAAGGAAGCAAATAAATAGATAAACCATGGGATAGCCAGCAGCTAAGCTGGACTTAACACTTGCTTTTGTAAAAAAAAAAGTTTCACTGGAACTCAACTCCGTCTACTTTTACCTTTTGTCTATGGCTGCTGCTTTCACACTGCAAGGCAGATTGGAGTATTTGTAACTGAGACCCTCTCAAAGCCTAAAATATTTACTATTCAGCCCTTTTCAAAAACAATTTACCAACCCTTTATGTTAAAAAAAAGGCATTTATTTCCTTTTAGTACTGGAATGCCCAGCAGTTGTTCATGTTCCTAACTTTGGTAGATAACATTTGCTGAAAAAATGAAAGTGATAAAAGTAGTTGATTTTTCAAGGGAAGAGATACTATTCATGTGTGGAAAGCAAATTATGTCTATTTAGTGGATATAAATGATCATTTTTAATGTGAAAATATTAATTGCTATGTTTTCAATGTAATTTTAAGGAATATTTTACAGAAAATAAAATTTTTTAATAAAAATTGGCCATATTCATTATAATTGAATATTCTAAAGGTGGGATAAATTTTATTTTTATGTAATGGGACATTACTGAATGTTATCACTAAAAATCTGAATGGTGAGCCAATGAAAATTTAGATTTTATTGCCCTAAAATTACCTCAAGTGGATAAAGTGGATTTTGAATATGTTAGAAAATTTCTTTAGGTGTTATTTATTTATTAAGTAACTGAAATTTAAACATGGGTAGTGTCAAAAGTTATTTAACATACAGAATTGACAAATGTAATGTTATATTAAAAACTAAGAAGCTTGTTTTCTAAAAATTCTATAAACGATTATGAAAACATTTTTATTTGTTCTATGTAGTTATTTTATGAAAGGGAAAATGTAAGTACCAACTGACTGAAATATGTGTTCTAGTTAGACTTGTATTTTTAAAAAATATTTCTCTACAATAAATTTTCACTATAGGTTATTTGAAGTATGTGGGTAGTAATGGTTCTTTTTTACTTTCTTCAATGTAACATTCAGGAAAGGCTAACTTTGTTAGTAGCTCAGCAGGAGGTAAAGTGGAAATGGTTAAAAATACTTCTTTTTGGGTTATTGATTGTTATTCTTACTCTGCAAGGTTAGGTCCCTGAAAATTATTTCAGAAAATGTCTTTCCCTGATCGTTCTTATTCTCCACAATGATGCAAATCTGGTAGCAAAACAACATCAAGGGAATAGATCAGTTCTTTCCAATCTTGATGTCTTATGAGAACTGGCTGCCATTATCCAACTGTGGCAGAGAGCGGCAGATAGCTCAGCAGAGCACATAATAGGGAAGTTTTACACAGCTCTTCTGAGTTTAGTTTTTAAATCCTTTTTTCTTAGTATGTTTGTAACCAGAAAATCAGGGTTTATTGAAAATCAGTACTGCTGTGTTAATTATTTTATCAAGAGAGGACTTTGAATTAAACTTGGCACATTAAAATATGTTGATAACATTTCTTGCTATTTCATTTTAATTACCTTTTATATTATAACATAAAGATGGTTTAAATATTACAGAAATCCTTTGATGCTCTGAATTTTGTTACAATGTTAAAAATGGTATGGATTTCCAAAGCTAGTGCCATACAGCGGAAAGGCAGGTAATGTATATTTAATGTATATTCATTCAATTGCCTGTAAAATGGAAACATTTTCATATGCATTAAACATTTGTCATTTATTCCACTTTTGATAAAATAATAGTTTTCATCTTAAAATTTTTATATTATTTTTGCAAAGCAAGCCATTTTAATACTTCTTTAAAAGTTGAATTAGGGTATGTTAAAATAAAAACTTTTGCCTAGTTAAATGTACATTCAGATGTAAGAAGCTTAAAAAACATAACCAAAAATTGTAAACATATGCAATATAGGACAAAGAGCTAACTTCCTTATTATATAAAAAGGCTCTTTCAAATCAAGTAAAGACCAATAATCCAGTTCATTGATAAAGGGCACAAATAGCAGTTTACCAAAATAAAAAATATGTATATCCTACTAATACATTGACCTCACATATACTACCTAATATGTATCAAAAAAATGCAAAGTAATGAACTATTAATTTTTACTTTCAGATGGGCATTGATGAAAATGTTTAACAGTATGTACCACATAGTGGAAAAACATGGGCCAGTAGACTTTCATATTTTACTGATGGTAGTGTAGATTGGTGTAACTGCTCCAGAGTGTAACTTGAAACTATTTATCCAAATCTACTCTTTCACCATAGATTCCACTTCTCATAATTTGTCCTGAGTTTGCTTGCACATGTGTGAAAAGATGTATGATTAAGACTGTTCTTTGAAGCATTGCTTATAATAATGAAAAGTCTGGGAACAGTGTGGTGTCCATCAATAGTGAAATGATTAAATAAATTATAGCCACACAGTGGCTTTCTAGTTAGCTGTTAAAAAGAAAAATGTAGAACTATGTGTTCTTATGTGAAATGAGTTTTCTGGATACATTGTTAACTGAAAAAGGTAGGATACAGAACATGCATCTAGTCGTCTTTTGTGGTAAGAAAAATATATGTATGTTTGTATGTGTATTTAGACACAAATGCATTGAGAAGTATGTGAGAAACATTAAAAAACGATGAATGGTTATTGACTCTGAGAAGGAGGATTTGTGGAGTTCTTGGAGTAAGGAGACTTTTTTTTTTTGTAATTTGGTTATTTTACTATGTGTTTGGGTCACTTTAATTTTCAAAAGATAAGACTAAAAAGTATCATTTTCAGTAATTATCTTGCAAATTTATTTTGTATTTTATTATAATTAGCAAGAAAACATGACATGCTGACTTTAAAAGAATACCTCATATCCTGAAGACTCATATGCATTATTTCTTTACCTTGTAACTTCATAGAATGCCCATGAGGGCTTTGTTGTTGTTACGTTAGTTGTTTTCTTATGACCAATAGTGGCTTGATACATTAAGCTGGACTTATACATGCTATTGATAATATATTATTGGAGGTAAGGCTGGGTGTGGTGGCTCACGCTTATAATCCCAGCACTTTGGGAGGCTGAGATGGAAGGATCGCTTGAGTCCAAGAATGCGAGACTAGCCTGGGCAACATAGTGAGACCTTGTCTCTACAAAAAATTAAAAAATCAGCTAGGTGTGGTGGCACAGGCCTGTAGGCCTAGCTACTTGGGAGGCTGAGGTGGGAGGATCATTTGAGCCTATGAAGTCGAGGCTGCAGCTGCAGTGAGCTGTGGTCATACCACTCCACTCCAGCCTTAGCGACAGAGCCAGACCCTGTCTCAAAAATAAATAACAAATAATATATTTTTGGAGATAAAGGCCAGAAATTGTAGATATTTTCATTGCCATTTTTCAACAAATGTTTATCAGAAGACTTCCCTGTGCACATGTTATGGACCATAAACATTTAAGGACTAGGCAAATGCAGAAATCTTTTAGTGGAGCCTGGATAAGTCAGAATGCTGAAGGATATAGTCTAGGGAAGTAGAAGAGGTCTTCAAAAACTTTACGGAAAATGCATCTTATGAAAAAACTATGCATGGGGTTCAAAATTTTTTTGCACCAAAATAAACTCATATTAACTTGTTACAACATATCTGAACAGGATCTCATTTGAGTCACTAAGAAAGATAAGACATCAGTTTGAAAAAAGCCCGTCAGAGCAACATGAATTCTTCTAAAATTGAAGCAAGAGCAAATATCACATTTATGGTGACAATGCCCTGAAGAAGTCAGCAGTTTACCAATGGATATCTTATTTTAAGAAGGGATGAGATGATGTTAAAGATAAAGCCCACAGCAGACCACCATGTGTATTTGCGAGGGGAAAAAAAAAATCTCATTTGTGCCCTAGTTGAAGAAAACCAACAATTAACAGCACAAAAATAGCCAACACTATAGACATCACAGTTGGTTCAGGTTACCCAATTCTAACTGAAAAGTTAAAAGTTGAGCAGACTTACCTTCATGGGTGCCAAAACCATTGCTCTTAGATCAGCTGCAGACAAGAGCAGAAGCTTTCAATGGAAATTTTAAACAATTGGAATCAAAGTCCTGAAGCATTTCTTGGAAGAATTGTAACAGAAGATGAAACATGGCTTTACCAGTATGATCTTGAAGACAAACCACAATCAAAGCAGTGACTACCACGAGGTAGAAGTGGTCCATTCAAAGCAAAAGAAGACTGGAGGTCATGGCAACAGTTTTTTGGGATGCACGAGGCATTTTGCTTATTGACTTTCTGGAGGGCCAAAGAACAGTAACTTCTGCTTATTATGACAGTATTTTGAGAGATTCAGACAAAGCTTTAGCAGAAAAACCCACAGGAAAACTTCCCTAGAAAGTCCTCCTCCACCACAACAATGCTCCTGCGCATTCCTCTCATCAAACAAGGGCAATTTTATGAGAGTTTTGGTGGGAAGTTATTAGGCATCCACTTTATAGTACTAGTACTAGTTTGGCTTCTTCTGAATTATTTTTATTTTCTAATCTTAAAATATCTATAAAGGACCCCCATTTTTCTTAGGGTAATAATGTAAAAAAAATGCATTGGCATAATTACATTCCCTGGACCCTCAGTTCTTTAGGGATGGACTGAATGACTGTTGTTATCACTTACAGAAGTGTGAACTTAATGGTTGAGAAATAAAGTTTATTTTTTTCTCTTTTAATTCCATTTTCTACACACTTTTTGAAGTCCTCTTGTATTTGATGAAGCAAAAAGTTGATCAACAATATCAGATTTTGTAGCTCTTATAATGTGCTATAGTGATGAGTTCCTACCTGGGTTGTGAGCTCCATAAAGACAAGAATATTTCTATATCTCTATCACTTAGCATATTTGGCCCTGCCATTAGCTAATATAGTGGCTTTGAGTGAATTTAGGAGACTGTTTTTCTTCTAAGTATTTTTCTGCTGCTTCATAGAAAATTATATAAGTCTTTATGATGGCAGGATAAATGGCATTCCCTTGGAACTGTGTAATGCATAATTTGTACGACTCTAAACACAGTGCTTGATATAAGCTCTGTAAAATTGATTGAATTTAAATTAAGAGTATTTATTCATGTTTTGTTTTTTGCTCACTTTTATATGTATGCTATTTCTTTTGATTTTTACAACTCTACAAGATATATCAGATAGGTGTCATTCATGAATCTCACTAATATATGAAATAATTGAGTCTCAGACAAATGAAGTGCTTTCCAAAAGCATTTATAGAGGATAAGAAACAGAATAAGGATTTAAACTCAGGTGTCCTGATCCTGGATCATTTTTCTCTTTCCTAAATCACATTGCTTTTAGTTTATTGTGGCCTTTATTCCTTGTTTGAGTCCTAATCTTGTATTTTATTTTTAAGGGCAGGGCGATGTAGACCTGGAATTTGTTTTCGTCTGTTCAGTAGACTCCGATTCCAGAATATGTTGGAATTTCAGACTCCGGAACTTTTGAGAATGCCATTACAGGTAAAAATTCATTTAAATATAAGACATTTTTTGTAGGGAGGAGAAGAGCCATTTCAACTTCTGTGGATTAGGCCTTTAAAAAATCAATTCGTAAAACAAAAGTATTAAATATATTTTTTGGAAGGTATATCTATAACAAATATTTTTTTCTATGTAAGAAAATTTATAAACCTTCAAAATTTTAAATAATCACTTGAATATATTTAAATTATGGTATAGTTTTAAAGGATTTTTTTAAATGTAACATTTTAAGAGTTTCAACTATATAGTATTCACCTATTAAATTCTCAATGGAATTAGAAAACAAATTATTTGAGGTCCAAAAGATAACACCCAAATCTCAGTATAAGATGCTGAGATTATCTAGTAGTTTTAAAACTGAGTTCACTGAGATTTTCTGACCTCTATTAATTGTGTGGGGTTTTTTGTTTGTTTTGTTTTGTTTTTTAAGTTTTCTAACTTAATGGAACAGCCAGACCCTATGGCTTTTAGGGAAGAATGCATTTATTTGATTCTTTAGTGTGTTTGGCTAATGCTGGCTTCCAAACCCTTAAAGAGAGGCAGGATCATGTGTTTGACAGCCATAAACCTAAGATGATTTCACACTTACTAGTGCTCATGTGTGATTTTATGTTCCTCCTGGGATAAAATTCAGAATTCTTAACAAGAGCACAAATTACTTGTTCCCGTCTGTGTCTCCAGTCACAGACGGGAACAGGTAATTTCTTGTCATTTATCCTCTCTTACACCACTGGTTTTAGTTTCTCAAGCACTTTTTTCCTTCTGCCTTATGGCTTTCACACGTATCTACACTCTCCTTAGATACATTTACCTTATTCCTTTTATAATTACTCCTACTCAATCTTTACATCTTAGTTTAAGTGTCTTTCTTCAGGAAAACTATCTGTAACTTCCTATGATCTCCCTCTCTTACTCTTTTCTGAACTTGATTAAATCATATTTACTTCTTTATCTCCCTGTATGCTTCATAGCACTTACCATAATTGTAATTAAGTAGTTAGTTATATAATTAATTCTTTAAGGTCTTTTATTCACATTACAGTGTAAACTCAATGAGACTAATAGATAGTTCCTCTGTCCCCTTCTTTTTCTCCAATTTGCACAGGGCCTTGCACCTAGAAAACACTTAGATATTTGCTGAGTAGATAAAATATTCTAGAATGTAGGAAGTATAAAGGGGGAAAACGGATTTTTTTTTTTTTTTGGGATAGTGACTCTGAATGTTATGTGTAAGAACAGTATGAGGAGATGTTGCCAGTGGGAGCAATGGTAATCTTGGTATGCCAAAGATTGATTCAGGAGGGTATTTATTAAGGTTCTTTTATCTAGGGCAAAGTATGAGCTCATTTTTTATAGAAAGACATTTTTCCTTCTATTGTTCATTCTAATCAGATACTCTTTCTAGTCTGTGTTTGGGAACTATAGTTCCCATGATTTCTTTAAACGTATAGGTTAGTGTATTCTTTTTAATTTTTAAAAATTATTTACTGTTTTGGTTTGTAGGAACTTTGCTTACATACCAAGCTGTTAGCCCCAGTTAATTGTTCCATTGCTGATTTTCTTATGAAAGCTCCTGAACCTCCACCAGCTTTAATTGTAAGAAATGCTGTACAGATGCTTAAGGTTGGTGTCTTCATAGTTTTATTTTACATGATGTTTTTACTTGAAATTTTAAACTAAGTGAAAGTATGTTTTAACTGATTGTGTATAATTATTTTTTTCTTTTCATCCTCCTACATGTATCCAGATAAGCTAATTTTGTACTTTTAAACAATTATCTTAAATGATCATGTACTTTAAATAATACTGTCATGATAATTATAATAAAACAGTAGATATAGTTCTTTTATATAATAGAAACAAATTACATTTTTATGAGATGTGGTAACAAAATAAAATCTATATTCTTATTTCTTATTTAGGGGTTTTTAATTATGTGGCTTGATTAAATATAGTGTTTGCTATGTAAGAGTCTGTTCTGTCTCCTTTTTTTTAGACAATAGATGCAATGGATACATGGGAAGATCTGACTGAACTTGGGTATCATTTGGCTGACTTGCCAGTAGAACCACATCTTGGTAAAATGGTCGTGTGTGCTGTTGTTTTAAAGTGTCTGGACCCCATCCTTACAATTGCTTGCACACTAGCTTATCGAGATCCTTTTGTACTACCTACTCAGGCCTCTCAAAAACGTGCAGCTATGCTTTGTAGGAAACGTTTTACTGCAGGAACTTTCAGTGACCATATGGCACTTCTCAGAGCATTCCAGGTACTATTACTGTCATTTTATTTCTGAAAATGTTGCCGATTGAACACATTTCTGGGGCAAATGTAGGAATTTAAAAAATAATTTTAAAAATTGCATAATTTTGTTTCATTATGAAGTCACATTTTATTAAGAGTCCTGAAAAATATCTTCTTGCTGTTACTATGTTACAATTAAAACAGTTTTTCTCTTTTTTCTCCCCATTTTTTCCTTATAGGAATACATGTGTGTATGTGTGTATATATTTATTTATGTTTATGCTTCTATTTATTTTTAAAATACCAAGTTTCTTTAAATCGTGTCTTGGCCAAGGAATGGTCTAAAATTTTAGTTAAGAAACATTTTATACTATTTAAAGTACGTAGAACAAAGCTTAGAAGAAAATTATCTTGAATTTAATATCGATTTTTCTCATAGTTCAGCTTTTTCTTGTGTGCTCAAGACACTATGCTGAGAACATAATTTTGTAAAGCAAAATATAAAAATTACTTAAAACATTTTAAGATAATAATAATGAGAATTTGAGGAAAGAGGTAAATGAAAAAGAAAAGATAGGGAAAATAGGACTCTGGGGAAGAAAAATGAAATGTAATTTAGAATTTCAGCAGAAGAATATGTTATTTCTTAAAAACATAGACATTTTATTTCTCTTTAAGTCTCCTTGAATGTAGGCTGTCCCTATGCTTTTTTTGTTGTTGTTGTTGTTTTGAGACAAAGTCTCACTCTGTCACCCAGACTGGAGTGCAGTGGCATAGTCTTGGCTCACTGCAACCTCCACCTCCCGGGTTCAAGTGATTCTCCTGCCTCAGCCTCCCAAGTAGCTGGGATTACAGGCACCTGCCACCCTGTGCAGCTAATTTTTGTATTTTTAGTAGAGGCAGGGTTTTACCATGTTGGCCAGGCTGGTCTCAAACTCCTGACTTCAAGTGATCTGCCTGCCTTGGCCTCCCAAAGCGCTGGGATTAGAGGCATAAGCCACCATGCCTGGCCACATTAAAAATATAACTTTTTATGCAGAAAGTACTATTTTCAAACATACAAGATTTTTTTCAACTCATATATAATTTAAAAAAATAATTACAAGCTCTTTTGTGAGTATTGAGCAGTGAATGACTCATTGTTATTAATAGGGTATATTAGATACTGTATATTAGAGTAGATTGAGTGAGAAGTCGAGGGAGATTTGGAGTACAGTTTGTGTCTGTTTTTTGCTTTTCCCCCATCTCCTTCAAAAGCAGAGTGGATAAATTATTGCTTCAGTCTTTTAGTTATGTATATTTCAAAGCAAGGGAACCTATTCACAAAGGAGAGCTTTTTATACTGCATATAGATGATTTATAGAAATCCTACTTTCCATTCTTAGGTAGATTCCAGGGTTGACATAGAGATTATTTTTTGGAGGACCAGAGCGGCACGATTCTTAGATTTACATGTTATGAAGGCTTAGTTGAAAACCTCCTACACTTTTGTAGAATAAAATTAGCAGATGCATCTGAGAAGGCAAATATTTTTACATTGTTGGTCATTTAGGTTACTTGACACTTCTTTCTCATTGAGATCTTATAAACTCAATGGCTTTAGTAGCATTTGAGTATAAATTAACTAATGATAAATTTTATTCGATCATAAAGTCTTAGATTATATAGAATAATTAGAATAATGTAAATTGACCTTGAGGAATTTGTGTAGTGGTTTGTAGTTACTTGGTTGCCTCACTAAGAAGTGATTAGTAAATGTGTCTTGTTATGTAATTATTCTCTTTTTATAGGCCTGGCAAAAAGCACGAAGTGATGGCTGGGAGCGAGCCTTTTGTGAAAAGAATTTTCTTTCACAGGCTGCTATGGAAATAATCATAGGCATGAGAACACAGTTGCTTGGTCAACTTAGAGCATCAGGTAAAGTTTTCCCTCAAAGAGGCTATTTAAGCTACTGAGAGTACCCTGCCCATATTTCATAGTATTTCTCGTGTTAACAGATGCCATCTATTGTTTTTATGGCATTATCATGTTACATATCTTATGTTCATGCAGGATTTGTAGAATTATTTCTTCAACTTTTGCTTCTTGATGAAAAAAATACTATTGCAGGAGGTGTATTTGAGAAATCTATGAACAGAATCTGTACTCTTTTGATACTGTTGGCAATTAACAGTTTATATTTGTTGGCAGAGATCAATTTAGATCTTACGGTTATTTTCTTTTGTCACCACTAATGAATACTTACTTAGTTCTGTGAAATAGAAATTTTAAAAAATTGATATGAATGCTGCTCTTCGTATTTTTGGAACATTAAAACAACTGGTAATACTTGAAGTCACTGAAAATTTTTTTTTTTTTTGGAAGAGGAAGCTAGTATTGCTGTTACTTTTCAGAATTGCTTTTTTGAGTAGCATAGTATATTGAAGTGATAGGCAGAAGAAAAGTACCAGAGCCTGGATTCATGGGTTAGCTGAAGTGCCAAAGTAGTAAGAATGAACCAGAGGATTTAAGAGTTGCCTTGAACATGAGGAAATATGAAGGACCCTTGAAACTCAAACAAGAATTACCACATATTTATTTGACTACATCCCTAGAATTAGTATCTATCATAACCAAAATGTTGTTAATAACGGTCAGAAGGATGGTTTGGGTTTCAGCTATGAATTTAGTTTGTTTCTGGCAGTAGATTATGAAGAACTTTATTGCAAGAATGTGCGTGTAAAAACATTTAAGCCCCCAGTGATTCTTGTACTTACTCTAATTGAGCAAATCTACACTTCCCTAGAATGTTGGTTCTATATCTGTTTGGCGGGGGCGGTGGGGAGCTCATATTTTAAATGACTTTGCAGAGGAGATTCTATTATTATTGTGAAATTTGAATATCACAAAATTTATATGAGTTGTACAAGTTTTTGGAAAAAATACACAAATGTATCTTTTGGACAATCGAAAAAGTTGGTGTGGTTTTTTTTCTCCCCTCTCTAGGTTTTGTTAGAGCACGAGGTGGTGGTGACATTCGAGATGTTAACACAAACTCTGAGAATTGGGCTGTTGTTAAAGCTGCATTGGTGGCAGGCACGTATCCTAATTTAGTCCATGTGGACAGAGAAAATGTAGTGTTGACAGGGCCAAAGGAGAAAAAAGTACGATTTCATCCTACTTCAGTTCTCAGTCAGCCTCAATATAAAAAGGTAAAACATTTTTAATGCTCTTGAGTTTTGAGATGAAACTAATTTAGGTAGTTGACTGTCAATGAAAAATGCTCCACATACCTACCTGCTTTAGAAATTAATTAGTTATATGCATATAATTAAATATTAGAATAAAACTTATAAATCTTAGAGTTGGAAAAGGTAACGTGTTAAGTAATGAGTACTTTTGTACAAACTACATGAGCAATGGCTTGTTTTAATTTTTGCTAAGGTACTAATATGCATCATCTATTTCATTGAGGGACTTTTTACATTTTAAAAGTATTTCCAATAAATTAAGTGATAAACACAGTTAACAGTTTTTAAATTTATCTTATTAATAGATTCCTCCAGCCAATGGTCAAGCTGCAGCAATTCAGGCACTGCCCACAGATTGGCTTATTTATGATGAAATGACCAGAGCCCATAGAATAGCTAATATTAGATGTTGTTCGGCAGTGACACCTGTCACTGTATTGGTATTCTGTGGACCAGCCAGGTTGGCAAGTAATGCTCTTCAGGAACCTTCGTCCTTTAGAGGTAAATGTATTATGAAGGAAATGAAAATATATTTGAAATGAAGTTTTTATGTTTTCTAAACCAAATAGTGAAATTATTTTACTAAACCAAATAATGAAATTATAAAAATGTATATAGTAGCAGCTCTATTTTGATATACTAAGACTAATTAGGAAATACTAAGGTATACTACTGTTTTTGAAATTTATTTCTAAGGTAACTTGATGTTGATTTGTACATTTTTTATTAATCTTGCTTTTGGGAAGAAATTTTTCTTTTCCACTTGAATTTAAATAATAGTTTAACATAAATAAAGGTAATTGTAAAATATAATAATAGCCACCTATAATCTCATTTTTCCCATGCTAACAGTTTTTAATGTTATATTTTTTTCTACATGTTTACATATTTTAAATTATTTCACTCAAACTGTTATTTTATATTTTGCTATATTTCATTATAGAGATATCAGAAATATTTTTAGTATTTTATATTAATGGCTGCAAAATAGTATATCACATTGAAGTGGCACAATGCATTTTTTTTCCTTCAGCTTTTAAGTTTAGGGGTACATGTGCCAGATGTGCTAGTTTATTGCATAGGTAAACGTGTGCCATGGTGGTTTGCTGCACAGATCATGCCATTAGCTATTATTCCTGATGTTCTCCCTCCCCCTGCCACACACCCCTAACAGGCCCCAGTGTGTGTTGTTCCCCTCTCTTTGTCCATGTGTTCCTATCATTCATAAGTGAGAACATGCAGTGTTTGGTTTTCTGTTCCTGCATTAGTTTGCTGAGGATAATGGCTTCCAACTCCATCCATGTCCCTGCAAAGTACATGATCTAATTCCTTTTTATGGCTGTTTAGTATCCTATGGTGTATAGGTACCATATTTTACTTATTTGGTTTATCATTGATGGGCATTTGGGTTGATTCCATGTCTTTGCTATTGTGAAGAGTGCTGCACTGAACATTACAAGTGTATGTATCTTTATAACAGAGTGATTTATATTCCTTTGGGTATTTACCCAGAAATGGTATTTCTGCCCCTAGGTCTTTGTGGAATCACCGCACTGTCTCCTACAGTGGTTGAACTAATATACACTCCCATAAGCAGTGTAAAAGTGTTCCTGTTTCTCCTCAACCTCACCAGCATGTTGTTTTTGACTTTTTAATAATAGCCATTCTGACTGGCATGAGATGGTATCTCATTGTGGTTTTGAATTGCATTTCAGTAATAATGAGCTTTTTTTCATATGTTTATTGGCCACATGTACATCTTCTTTTGAGAAATGTCCATCCATGTCCTTTGCCCACTTTTTAATGGGTTGTTTTTTCTTGTAAATTTGCTTAAGTTCCTTGTAGACTCTGGATATTAGACCTTTGTCAGATGAATAGATTGCAAAAATTTTCTCACATTCTGTAGGTTGTCTGTTTTCTCTGATGATAGTTGTTTCTTTTGCTGTGCAGAAGCTCTTTAGTTTAATTAGATCCCATTTGTCAATTTTTGCTTTTGTTGGAATTGCTTTTGGCATTTTTGTCATGAAATCTTTGCCCATGCCTATGTCCTGAATGGTATTGCCTAGATTTTCTTCTAGGGTTTTTACGGTTTGGGGTTTTACATTTAAGTCTTTAATCCATCCTGAGTTAATTTTTGTAGAAGGTGCAAGGAAGGGGCCTGGTCTCACTTTTCTGCATATAGCTAGCCAGTTCTCCCAGCACCATTTATTAAATAGGGAGTCCTTTCCCCATTACTTGTTTTTTTCTCAGGTTTGTCGAAGATCAGATGGTTGTAGTTGTGTGGTCTTATTTCTGAGTTCTCTATTCTATTCTATTGGTCTATGTGTCTGTTCTTGTACTGTCTCTACAGTAGCCAAGACAGCATGGTACTGTATAGTTTAAAGTTGGGTAGCGTGATCCTTCAGCTTTGTTCTTTCTGCTTAGGATTTTCTTGGCTATGGGCTCTTTTTTGATTCCATATGAATTTTAAAATAGTTCTTCTAAGTCTGTGAAGAATGTCTGTGGTAGTATAATGGGAATAGCATTGAATCTGTAAATTTCTCTGGGCAGTATGGTCCTTTCCATGATATTGATTGTTCCTATACATGAGCATGGAATGTTTTCCCATTTGTTTGTGTTCTCTTTGATTTCTTTGAGCAGTGGTAACATAGTTCTTCTTGAAGAGGTCCTTCACTTCCCTTGTTAGCTTTATTCCTAGATATTTTATTTTATTTTTTGAGATGGAGTCTTGCTCTGTCACCCAGGCTGGAGTGGAGTGGCACAATCTCTGCTCACTGCAACCTCTGCCTCCTGGGTTTTCAAGTGATTCTCCTGCCTCAGACTCCTGAGTAGCTGGGATTACAGGTACACACCACAATGCCTGGCTAATCTCTAGAACTCAGGGTGATCCATCTGCCAGCCTTGGCCTCTCAAAATGCTGCAATTACAGGAGTAAGCTACCATGCTTGGCCCTTTTCTAGGTATTTTATTATTTTTGTAGCAATTGTGAATGTGAGTTCATTCATGATTTGGCTCTCTGCTTGCCTGTTGGTGTATAGGAATGCTAGCAGTTTTTGTGCATTGATTTTATATCCTGCTGAAGTTGCCTATCAGTTTAAGAAGCTTTTGACAGACGATGGGTTTTCTAGATGTATGATCAATATCTACAAAGATAATTTGTCATCTACAAACAAAGATAATTTGACTTCCTCTAGTCCTATTTGAATACCCTTTTTTTTTTTTGAGTTGGAGTCTCACTCTGTCACCCATGTTGAGAGTGCAGTGGCATGATCTCAGCTCACTGCAGCCTTTGCCTTCTGGGTTCAAGTGATTCTCCTGCCTGAGTCTCCAGAATATCTGGGATTACAGGCACCTGCCACCACACTCCACTAATTTTTTTTTTGTTTTTGTATTTTTAGTAGAGATGGCATTTCACCATGTTGGCCAGGTAGGTCTCAAACTCCTGACTTCAAATGATCTGCCCACCTCAGCCTCCCAAAGTGCTGGGATTATAGGTATGAGCCACTGCACCCACCTGGCCTGAATACCCTTCATTTTTTTCTCTGGCCTGATTTCCCTGGCCTGAACTTCCAATCTTATGTTGAATAGAAGTAGTGAGAAAGGGCATCATAGTATTGTGACAGTTTTCAAGGGGAATGCTTCCTGCTTTTGCCTATTCAGTGTGATATTGGCTGTGGGTTTGTCATAAATACCTCATTTTGAGATACATTCCTTCACTACCTAGTTTATTGAGAGTTTTTAACACAAAACAATGTTGAATTTTATCGAAGGCCTTTTCTGCATCTATTCAGATAATCATATGTTTTTTGTCTTTAGATTTGTTTATGTGATGAATTATTTTTATTGATTTGCATATGTTGAACCAGCCTTTCATCCCAGGGATGAAGCCAACATGATTGTGGTGGATAAGCCTTTTGATGTGCTGCTGTATTTGGTTTGCCTGTATTTTATTGAGAATTTTTGCATTGACGTTCATCAGGGATACTGGCCTGAAGTTTTCATTTTTTGTTGTATCTCTGTCAGGCTTTGATATCAGGATGATGCTGGCCTTACAGATTGAGTTAGGGAGGAGTCCCTCCTTTCAGTTATTTGGAATAGTTTCAGAAGAAAGGGTATAAGTTCCTCTTTGTACTTCTGGTAGAATTCAGCTGTAAATTCATCTGGTCTTGGGCTTTGTTGGTAGGCTATTTATTATTGCCTCAATTTCAGAATTTGTTATTGGTCTATTAAGGGATTCAACTTCTTTCTGGTTCAGTCTTGGGAGTGTGTATGTGTCCAGGAATTTGTCTCTTTCTTCTAGATTTCCCAGTTTATTTGCATAGAGGTGTTTATAGTATTCTCTGATGGTAGTTTGTATTTCCATGGGGTCAGTGGTGAGATCCCTTGTATTGTTTTTTATTGTGTCTATCTGATTCTTCTCTCTTTTCTTCTTTATTAGTCTAGCTAGCAGTCTGTCTATTTTATTGATTTTTTAAAAACCAGCTTTTGGATTCACCGATTTTTTTTTGGAGGGTTTTTTGTGTGTCTATCTCCTCCAGTTCTCCTCTGATCTCAGTTATTTCATGTCTTCTGCTAGCTTTGGGGTTTGCTCTTGGTTCTCTAATTTTTTAAATTGTTATGTTAGGTTGTTAACTTGAAATCTTCCTAGCTTTTTGATGTGCTCAGCTAGTGCTGTGAATTTCCCTATTAACACTACTTTAGCTGTGTCACAGAGATTGTGCTACATTGTCTCTTTGTTCTCATTAGTTTCAAATAACTTCTTGGTGTCTGCCTTAATTTCATTATTTACTTGAGTCATTCAGGAGCAGGCTGTTCAGTTTCCATGTAGTTGTGTGGTTTTGAGTTGATGTCTTAGTCTCGAGTTCTAATTTGTGCTGTGTTCTGAGAGAGTGTTATGATTTCAGTTCTTTTGCATTTGCTGAGGAGTGTTTTACTTTCAATTGTGTGATCAATTTTAGAGTAAATGCCATATGGTGATGAGAAGAATATATATTCTCTTGTTTTTGGGTGGAGAGTTCTGTAGATATCTATCAGGTCCACTTGATCCAGAGCTGAGTTCAGGTCCTGAATATCTTTGTTAATTTTCTGTCTTGATGAACTGTCTAATGTTGTCCATGGGGTATTAAAGTCTCTCACTATTATTGTCTGTGAGTCTGTCTCTTTGTAGGTCTCTAAGAAGTTGTTTTATGAATCTGGGTGCTCCTGTATTGGGTGCATATATATTTAAGATAGTTAATTATTTTTGTTGAATTGAACTCTTTACCGCTGTGTAATGCCCTTCTTTGATATTTATTGGTGTAAAGTTTGTTTTGTCAGAAACTAGGATTGTGACCACTGCCTTTTTCTCTTTTCCCTTTGCTTGGTAAATTTTCCTCCATCCCTTTTTTTGAGCCTGTGCGCGACTTGCATGTGAGATGGGTCTCTTGAAGACAACATACCCATGGGTCTTGGCTCTTTATCCAGCTTGCCATTCAGTGCCTTATAATTGGGACATGTAGCTCATTTACCTTTCAGGTTAGTATTGTTATGTGTAAATTTGATCCTGTCATCATGATGCTAGCTGGTTATCTTGCAGACTTGTTTTTGTGGTTGCTTCATAGTGTTACTGGTCTGTGTACTTCATTGTGTTTTTGCAATGGCTGGTAATGATTTTTCCCTTTCATATTTAGTGCTTCCTTCAAGAGCTCTTGCAAGGCAGGCCTGGTGGTGACAAATTCCTTCAGCATTTGTTTATCTGAAAAGGATCTTATTTCTCCTTCACTTATGAAGTGTAATTTGGCCAGATATGAAATTCTGGGTTGGAAATTCTTTAAGAGTGTTGAATATTGGCCCCCAGTGTCTTCTGGCTTGTAGAGTTTCCACTGAGAGGTCTGCTGTTAGTCTGATGGACTTCCCTTTGTACGTAACCTGGCCTTTCTCTCTGGCTGCCCTTAACATTTTTTCTTTCATTCTGACCTTGGAGAATCTGCTGATTTTGTGTCTTGGGGTTTATCTTCTCATGGAATATTATACTAGGGTTCTCTGGATTTCCTGAATTTGAATGTTGGGCTGTCTTGCTAGGTTGGGGAACTTCTTCTGGATGATATCCTGAAATATGTTTTCCAACTTGGTTCTATTCTCCTGTTTCTTTCAGCTACCCCAATCAGTTGTAGGTTCAGTCTCTTTATATAATCCCATATTTCTCAGAAGTTTTATTTTTTCTCTATTCTTGTCTGCCTGTCTTATTTCAGAAAGATAGTCTTTAAGCTCTGAGATCTTTCCTCTGCTTGGTCTATGCTGCTGTTGATACTTGTGATTACATTGTGAGGTTCTCATGTTCTGTTTTTCAGCTCCATCAGCTCAGTTATGTTTTTCTCTAAACTTTCTATTCTGGCCATCAGCTCCTGTATTGTTTTATCATGATTTCTAGCTTCTTTGCATTATGTTACAACATGCTTCTTTAGCTCAGCGAAGTTTGTTATTACTCACCTTCTGAAGCCTACTTCTGTCAATTCAGCCATCTTAGCCTCAGCCCAGTTCTGTGCCCTTGCCTGAGAGATGTCACAGTCATATGGAGAAGAGGCACTCTGGCTTTTTGAGTTTTCAGCGTTTTTGCATGCTTTCTCACCTTTGTGGGCTTATCTACCTTTAATCTTTGAGGATGCTGACCTTTGAATGAGGTTTGTTTTGGGGTCCTTTTTGTTGATGTTGTTGTTGTTTTCTGTTTGTTTTTCTTTTAGAGTCAGGCCCTTCTACCATAGGGCTGCTGCAGTTTGCTGGGCCTCCATCCCAGACTCCAGTTGCCTCAGTTTTTCTCATACCTGGAGTTATCACCAGTGAAGGCTGCAAAACAGCAAAGATGGAAGCCAGCTCCTTCCTCTGGAAATTCTGTCCCAGGGGGTTATTGATCTCTTGCCAGCCCACATGCACCTGTAGGAGGTGACTGGAGGCCCCTGTTCTGAGGTCTCACCCTGTCAGGAGGAATAGGATCAGGGACCTGTGCAAAGAAGCAATTTGGCTTTTTTTTGATACAGCAGGTGTGCTGCATTGGTGGGAACCCTTCCTCATCCAGACTGCCTGTGTTTGCCACAGCCAGCAGACTGGAGTGGCTGAGTCAACCAAACCACAGAGATGGCAGCCACCCCTCCCCCTGGGAACTCAGCCCCATCTCAGGCAGACTCCAACCCGCTGCTGTTGGCTGGCTGGGATTTCAAGCCAGTGGGCCTGGTCTTAATTTGTGAGGTGCCGTGGAAGTGGGACCCGTAAAATGATGCTTCTTGGCTTCCTGGATTCAGCCTACTTCCTAGGGATATGTACAAACAGATTTCCTGCCTTGCTAGGGATCCTAGGGGCAGAGTATGTAAAACTCCTGAGTTTCTGCATGTGCCTCAGTGACTGCTCTGCCAAGACTCCACACAGCTCTGTGGCATAGGATAACAAAGGGATCTCCTGATTTGCAGGTTGCAAAGATCCATGGGAGAAACGTGGTTTTCCAGGAGGGGTTATACAATCCCTCACTGCTTCTCTTGCCTAGGGGTGGGGGCTCCTTTGGCTCTGTGCTGCTCCAGGGTGGGCCATCGCTTCCACCTGCTTTTCTTCATTCTCCATGGGTTCATTTGTGTGCCTAGTCAATCCCTATGTGAGAACCTGAATATTTTAGTTGAAGGTGCTAAATTCACTTCTGCCTTTTCATTCCTCTTTGTGAGTGCTGCTGACTATAACTGCTTCTAATAAGCCATCTTTCATTGATCCCCTGGTGTAATGCATTTAAAATGCTCCTTTCTAGTTGGACATCTTGAATATTTCAAATTATTTGCTATTTAGTGATTCAGTAAATAGTACCTATTATATTTCAGGTGATGTGCTAGGCATTGAGGGTATTCCCTCAATGCACTTAGTAAATTCCCACCAGAAACAGAGTGTTTCTGGCCTTAGGAATTTACACGGTAGTGAGGGTAGACAAACAGTAAAAAAGTAAGTAATCTGCATGATGCTATTAAGGAAATACAAAGAGGACTGCCTTAGGGGTGACCTACTTTAGAAAGGAAGCTTAGACAAGTTTCTCTGAGAAGATAAGACTTACACAGAGACCTGCAATATGAGAAGAATCCAGCCACAAGAAGAAGCAAAAATGTGCTGCAGGTGGCAAAAGGTGGAGAGCCCCAAGATTCTGTGCTAGGAAATGATCTAGGAAGTAACAGAAAGGCTATGTAATTACAGTGCATTGATCAATGGAAGAGGGCAATGATGAGATAAGGTTGAAAGGAAAACAAGGACTTGTAGGCCATAGAAATGCAAAGGAAGCCATTAAAAGGTTTTAAGTAAAGGAATGACATATGATATGCTCCAAAAGATCATTTTAGCTGAGGGGATGAATTACAGGCGGGACAAAAATAGAAGAGTGGAGGCAGGCGGGAGGCTTTTGCAGTGGTCTTCTAACAGAAGATGATGGGACAGAGATAGAATAGTGATCACTGATACAAAGAGAAGTAGTTATAAAATTATTTTGGGGACCTGCTCATGCCTGTAATCCCAGCACTTTGGGAGGCTGAGGTGGGTGGATCATGAGGTCAGGAGTTCAAGATCAGCCTGGCCAATATGGTGAAACCCCATCTCTACTGAAAATACAAAAATTAGTCGGGCATAGTGGTGGGCACCTGTAATCCCAGCTACTTGAAAGGCTGAAGCAGGAGAATTGCTTGAACCCAGGAGGTGGAGGTTGCAGTGCAACAGAGCAAGACTCCATCTCAAAAAAAAAAAATTATTTTGAAGATGCTAGTACTTACTAGATTGAATGTGGATAGTAAGGGAAAGGGAGGAGTCAATTAGAATTCTCAGGTTTTGGTTATAGTAGCTTGCCACTCATTTGAGATTCAGAAAACTGGAAGGAGCACATTGTGTAGAGGAGAAATTAAGGGTTCTTTTTAGACATGTTAACTTGGAAATGGCTAAGACATTCTAAGTGCATTTTTTTCAGGAAGCAGTTGGATATTCATTTCTGGAGCTCAGGGAAGATGTCTGGGCTAGCAATACAAATTTGGAAGTCATCAGCTTGTAAATGGTATTTATAGACATGTGTAAATTTGAGTAGAGGAAGAGAATGTGTAAATTTGAGTAGAGGAAGAAAGAGTGGTTCAGTGTTGAAGGTAAATATGTTTCAAGAAAGGAGTGTTTAGCTCTACTGAATGTACTTTGAGAGGTTGAGGGCGTTAAGTTTGTATGGAGACAGTAGAAATAGTATGATTGATAATTTATGAGATTATGGACAAGGTTGGGGCATTGCTACATTAACATCTCCATCTGTGTGTCCTTCTGCTTTAATTCATTTAATATTTTCTTTGGGATAAAACTCTTTGAAGTGGGAATTACTTGATAAAAATATATAGATATTATTTATGGTTATTCCTCCATACCCAATCATATTAGCACAATTAAGAGTGAATTTCATGACAACTATACCATTATTTGGTGTTGGTTTTAAAGATAAAATATTTAAAAATTCCTTCATTTGCTCTTTTTATTTCTGTCAAAAAGAAATAACTCTCCATGTATTTCTTTATATTTCCCTTTAGTTGAGTTGTTTTTTCATCTTCTGCCCATTTATTTGGGTACTGATATTTTACTCAAAAATTTGAATGATAGCTTTATAATTTAAAGGTATTATCTTTTTTCTATCACATTCAATGCAACTTATAATTCATTTTAGTGTTATGTATTTTGAGTTCTGAGTTTTGATTGCTGTATATTTAAACTGAATAATCTTTCCCTTTACTATTCACTTCCAAAGCTGAGAAAATATCATCTTTCCATTGATGTGATAAATATTGTTTTTGTTTTCTATAATTTGATTTTAAGATATTTTTTAACCATGTTGAGTTGATTCAGGCTTAAAACGAAGACCTAAGTTTTTCCAAGTGCTTTCTCCTCATCTGTACCATTTATTAAATAGTTCTTTTTTTTTTTTTTTTATGAAAGAGAGAAAGGAAGAGGAAGAGATTTTAGAAAAAGAGAGAAAAGGAGAAAGAAAGAAACAGCAAAAGAAAGAAAAAAAGAATGAAAGATAGAAAGAAAGAGGAAGAGAAAGAGGGAGAGAGAACGGGATTCTTCTTTTATTGCCCAGGCTAGAGTACAGTCTCAAAATGGGTATTAAAAACCTCTTTTATGCCAATAATTGTGTTTAACAATGGAGACAGGAAGGAATAGGGGATGAAAATAACAAATAAGCAGCCAACCAATATTTTATTTCAACCTGTGAAATGCTATGCAATTGCTGGGGAATGATTTACTTC
>CAUYQU010098674.1:0-40690 GCA_963574635.1 Cheracebus regulus
GTAACCCTGACAGCTCTGTCACTACTGTGTGACTTAAAGCATCCCCCCATAAATCTTCTTAGAAGTAGCTTGCCCATAGGTAGAAGTATTGCACACTGCACCCTCTTCACTGTGCATGGCCCACCTTCAAGCCTCCGTGACCTAATGGGAGTGGACCCCTTACTGCACACAGCCCTTGCCTTGATGGGAACAGGCCCCTTGCTGCACACTGTCCACCTCCTAGCCTAGGTGACCTAATGGGGGTGGAATCTTGGCTCACTGCAACCTTCGCCTCCCAGGTTCAAGCGATTCTCCTGCCTCAGCCTCCCGGGTAGCTGGAATTACAGGCGTGTGCCACCAGGCCCAGCTAATTTTTATATTTTCAGTTAGAGACAGAGTTTCACCATGTTAGCCAGGCTGGTCCTGAACTTCTACACTCAAGTGATCCCCCTGCCTTGGCCTCCCAAAGTGCTGGGATTACAGGCCTGAGCCGCCATGCCCAGCCCAGTTTGAAATGTTTTTAAGCGCCCCTTGCCTGCATAGGTCAGCGTGGAAAGCAGCCCCGGAGGCACTTGCAGCTTCATGGTGCCTCCTCCACAATAGTGAAATAAAACAATAAATCTATTTAGAGGCAGAAAATATCCTCATCAACTTAGTTTCTCACTCCCTGGAGATGGAGGTCAGAGTGAGACCTGGAGGGGCCCTTGGCCCCAGGGAGCTGAGCCATCTTTTGCTCGGAGCTGAGTGTGGCCTGCAGAGAAATGGCATGATGTCCTTCCCTGGGGTGTCAGGCTTCAGCAGGGGTCCCAAGACTCTACCATGGCTTGGATTCTAGAGAGCCCCCCTCCACCTACAAGCCAGGAGTCTCTGAGGGACCCTGGGAAATGCCCTCTGATCGGGCAAGCCCACCTCTGGGCACTTTTACCCTACCTGTGGGCCCACAGCGCCAACTGCTGGTGGGGTCCAGGCCACACTGCGCTTAGCCTCGGGTAAGTGTTTAGCTGCACTTCACTTACAATTTCCTATGGGCCTGGCTTTTCTCACTGAATCTTTACAATAGTTGAATCTTTACAACAGTCCTACCTGGGGGTGGGGTGATTAGCTCCAACTTAAAGATGAGGTGCCTGAGGTGCTTCTCAGGGGCTGAGCCTGGGTTTGAACCCTGAGCCTGTCTGGCTTCCCCTACACACCACACCACAGGGCAGCTGCCACGGATGACAGATATACCCGCCAGAGGCACTCTCAACCCTGAGCTGCAGCCTCAGCCCTCTCTCTGCCTGTTCTGCAGCTCCCAAGGTAGGCAGGGTGGGTATGAGCCAAGGGTCTCTGGAGGCACAGCTACTTCTCCCAGCAGTTAAGGAACAAGATAGGCAATCTCACATCTGCCTGTTGTGCCTACAAGGAAGATACAACCTAGATTTCATAAGGCAAGCCTCATTTTATTTTTTTAGAGACAGGGTCTTGCTCCGTCACCTAGGCTGGAGTGTAGTGATATGATCATAGCTCACTGCAGCCTCAACCTGCTGGGCTCAAGTGATCCTTCTCCCTCAGCCTCTTGAGGAGCTGGGACTACAGGCACACACTACCATGCCTAGATAAATTTTGTACTTTTAATTTTTTTTACAGAGATAGGGTCTTGCTATGTTGCCCAGGCTGGCTTCAAGCAATCCTCCTGCCTCAGCCTCCCAAAGTGCTGGGGTTCTAGGAGTGAGCTACTGCACCCAGATCAAACTCAATTTCACATAGTTTTATTTTTTCCAAAAAGGCATTTAATTTCATGTAATTATTGCCTTATGAATTGTTTCTTGAACTATTTTCTATAGTTTCAGCTGATCCTAGTTTGGGGAATCCCTGCATTTGCAGCCTCTGGGTGGGACTCCCCAGCCATTGGAGCAGGGACTCCCTTGGGGTGGGGAATGGGCTGTCACCCCTTTACCATCTCACATCAGGTAAAGTTTGCTCTCTGCAGGGCTTGGGGAAAGGAGTCCTATTACTGGCTGCTGGCTTTGTTGAGTGTGGTTTACACATGGGGCATGTGCTGCAAACCTCACGTCCAACCCTCAGTGCAGTCCTGCAGGCGGGAGCAAGTCTGGCTTTATAGAAGAGAAAACTGAGGCTCCCAGCAGCGAAGACCCAGACCAAGCACACACAGATGTGTGGCAGGGCTAAGGGAACTGAGGTCTGGGCAATCCAAAGCCCTGCAGGTCACTGACCTTCACATGACCTAGACTGGTCGCCTTACCCCAGAGTATTTATCTGTACAGTAGTAACAGCTCTAACACTAGCCGGGCCCTGGTAGAAGGAGTGACCGCAACCCTAGAGGCCATCAGCCTCATCGTCCTCCCTCCTTTGCTGTGCCCCAGCCTTCTGTCATTACCAGTGGCTTCTTATACTCATTGGGTTTGATGCAGCGGATGAAGTAAGGCTGGCAGTTGGTCAGAATTTTCATCAGCTGGTCCAGAGACTGTTTGAACTGGCCTGCCAAGGTGGAGGGCCGCTTAGTTGAGTCTGTAGACTGTGGATAGAAGCACAGAGCACAAGTGGGGCTCAGGAGCCATATCCTGGGACAGCTGCCCCCGTAGCCCAACAAGGGCAGCTGCTATGGTCCTGCAGGTGGGGTGGTGCATCCACCTATCCAAGAACTCACCCACCCATCCACCCACCCATCCATCCACCCAGCCATCCACACACCCACACACCCATCCATCTATCCATCCAACCACTCACCCATCCACCCAACCATCCTCACACCCATTCACCCATCCATTCACTCACCCACCCACCCATCCATCCACTCACCCATCCACATAGCTACCCACCCATCCATCCACCCACTTACCCATCCACCCAACCATTCACCCACCCATTCACCCATTCACTTACACACCCATCCACTCATCCACTCACTCACCCATCCAATCACCCACCCATCCACTCACCCACCCCTCCACCCACTCACCCATCAATCTACCCTCCCACCCACCCATCTACCCACTCACCCATCTCTCTGCCCACCCACCCATTCACCCATCCATTTACCCATCCACCCACCCATCTATCCATCCACTCACTCACCCAACCATCCACTATCCACCCATCCATCCACCCACCCACCACCCATCTACCCACTCACCCATCTATCCACCCACCCACCCATTCAACTATCCATTTACCCATCCACTCACCCATCCATCCATCCACTCACTCACCCACCATCCATCCATTGCAGGTTTATCAAGTGCTTACTGCATGCTGGGGATCCAGAAGTGAGTAAAATGGTCTTTCCTGTACATATCTGTCTGGCCCTGTGGCCCTCAGGGGTGAGAGACCCAGAAGGGTGCCTGGGAGCCCACCTTGAAGAGATGGTTTCCTGCCTTTGCCTGGCGGATGGTCCCATGGCCCAGCCTGGTCTCTGCTAACTCCAGGTTGAATATTTCCCTCAGAAACTTGTTTTTGGAGGAGTACACCAAGGTGAGGATATCTGTGCTCAGCACGTCTCGGTTCTTCTCCAGGAAGCCTATAGGGACACAGGGTCCACCCAGCATCCGAGCTCAGCCATCACTGCCAACCCGTGGGGAAGAAGAGGGCAGTGTGGGAGAACACCGGATGCCTGGAGGAGCCCTCCCACAACAGCCCCACTAAGGTCATGCTCTCCACCCCTCTACCCAGGCATGGCAACCGCCATCTACCCACACAAAGAAGTCCCTTCTCCCACCTAAAATGTGGACCCCCCAACTTCCCATTCCCACTCCAACCCCCTCATCTAAGCTGCCACCATTCTTCTGCCTCTGGGCAGGTCCTGCTAGGGCTAAGGCTGAAAGCTGATGAAGCCTCCAGAAATAGGAGATGGGCAGTGTTGTGGGCTAAATTGTGTCCCCTAAATTCATATTTTGGTGTCCTAACACCCTATACATCAGAACATGACTGCGTGCGGACATAGGGCCTTTAAAGAGGGGATTAAAGTAAAATGAGGTCATTAGGATGGGCCTAATCCAGTGTGACTAGTGTCATTATAAGAAGGGGAGATAAGGACACAGGCACACAGAGGAAAGCAAGGCCATGTGAGGACACAGGGAGAAGTCGGCCGTCTGCATACAAAGGAGAGACGCCTTGGAAGGGCTCAAACCTGCCAATGCCTTGTCTTGGGCTTCCAGCCTCTAGAACTCAGACAATCATTTCTGTTGTTTAAGCCACTCAGTCTGTGGTGTTTGTTACTGCTGCCCTAGTGACTAATACAGGCGTGGCTCCAGTGGGTGAGAAGATTCCATGTCTCCCCTCCAGCCATGGGTAAGAATGGCCTAGCCCTGCAGTAGGGACAGAACTACACTGAGAAGGCACTGAAGACCAGCTGCTCCTCAAAGCCAGGCTCCATGAGGCCAGGGGCTGCACTGCTTGGTCTCTAAGGACCGACTCTCAAGGGCACAACCCTGACTTTCCTTTCCACTTTCCTCCCTTTAAGTCTCCCCAGATTTTAGTGGTATGCTCTGTGCACACCTGCACAGCCTGCTGTGGATCTGGGGAGACTGAGTCATGGGTGGGAGTGGGAAGGGAGCCTGTTTCCCACCTCTTCCTGCAGGCGTCTGTGAGGGGAGCAGCACCAGGGGGGCTGCACTGGGTGCTGGGCGGTGGGTAGACACTCAGTGACACCCTGAGTCCCTGAGGCTCAGGCAGAGCACCCCACCAGGGTCAGGGAGCTCCTTGGATGTTTTCAGGGTGGGGAGGGTTGAGACACTCCTGGGTTCAGTCTCCCAACAGGCAGAGTAAGTGGAGCGAAGGTCATCAGCACAGCAAGGTATCCAAAATAAAAAGAAGGTTTAGCTTTAATTAATATTTCTAGAATCTTGCAACCAGAAAATCTAGAAAGAATCTACCTCTTAGCATTACGTAAGTTTCCTATCATTTCAAAAACTAAAACTCAGCCTTGAATTGCCCCATGGAGGTTGGGGGATGGGCTCAGTATCTTCTTTGCATCCCAGGACCCTGCAGGTCCAATTGGCTCTGGCCTCTCCCTTTTCCCAGAGCCCTAAGCCAGGATCTGGCAGGAACTATGAAGGAGGCACAGCACCTTTACCTTTCTCCCTGGCCTCCCAATGTCTCACCTATTCTGAATAAATGACCATCCTTTGTTCACAAGAATCATCCCTAGATTCCTGTCCCTCATTTCTCTGCACCAGGTGCAGAGAGTGGCCCTCTGGCCGACCTGCTTTCTTGACCACAGCAGCACATGGCCGCCTTTCTTATTTTTCTTAGCACACCCGTAGGTTGATCAATCCAGGCCTTCACTTCTTCAATCAAAACCATACCCTCTCTCAACATATCCCCAAATTAAATGGGTGAAAGACCTAACGTAAAAGCTAACACTAAAATATTCTTAGAAGAAAACTTAGGGATAAATCTTCATGACCTTGTATTTGACCCTGGACTCTTAAATGTGACGCAAGCAAAGAAACGAAAATAAGTAAGTTGGACTTCTCAAAAATGAAAGCTTTTTGGGCCTCAAAGGACACCATCAAGCAGGTGAAAAGACAATCCACAGGGTGAGAAAATAATTTACGAATCACATATTAGGTACTTGTATCCAGAATATATAAAGAACTCTTACAACTCAACAACAAAAAGACAACCCAATGAAAACACGGGCAGAACGTTTAAAGAGACATCCCCCCCAGAAAGACGTGCAAATGGCCAGGAAGCCCACGAAAAGGTGATCAACATCATTAGCCATCGGGGAATGCAGATGCAAATCACACTGAGACATGAAACCCACTAGGGTAGCTATGATAAAAAAGATAGACAAGAGCTATGGCGGAACTGGAGCCCTCATGCATTGCTGATGGGAATGTAAAATGGTACAGCTGCTGTGGAAAACAGTTTGGTGATTCCTCAAACAGTTAAACGTAGAGATAGAGTTACCATACAACACAGCAATTCTGCTGCTAGGTAGATACCCAGGAGAAATGAAAACATATGCCCACACAAACACTTGTACATGGGTGTTCATAGCAGTATTATTCATGCTAGGCAAAAAGTGGAAAAAACCAAAATGTCCATCAACCGTTGATGAGATAAACAAACATTCCAGATAATGGAAGGTTTTTTTGCAATAAAAAGACATGAAGCATTGACACGTGCTACAACATAAATGAACCTCGAAAACATGATGCTAAGTGACAGAAACCAGCCACAAAAGACCATGTATTGTATGGCTCCATTTACGCAAAATAGGCAAATCCATAGAGACAGAAAGTAGTTGTTGCCTACGGTTGGGGGAAATGGGAGTGACTGCTAATGAGGGGTTTCTTTGGGAGGTGGTGAAAAAGTTTTAAAATGGTGGCAGTCATTAATATACTCTGAATATACTACTGTCAAGGTGTACACTTAAAATAGGTGAATAACATGGTATGTGAATTATATCTCAATAGAGTTATTACCAAAACAAAACGTGCCTGGCCCATTCCATTTTCTCTCTCCAGTAGAAGCCACACTACTCATCCTTCTGTCCCACTGCTAGAGCTGCAGAATAGGCTCATCCTCTGAGCCTCTTTCCCTGGTCTCCCTGGAACCCAGTCCGGATGTGGAAGGGGTGTGAGAGGAGCTGCACCCACCTTCTGCCTGGTAGTACACCTCGCCAGCAAAATGGGCAATGCCAAATCTGGCATCATGGATGTTCTTGGGTTGTAGGAAGGCCTTGTTGTTGGTGTGGACACTGTTCAGTTTTTGCAGCATGGTGAGATCTGTCCCCTGGAAGAACCCAGACACCCCATGGGCTGAGGTCCCAGAGTCCAACCAGGGGGAGGTCAGGCTCAGGGGCTTTCTCATGGAGGCAAAGAAATCTGGGCTCAGAATGATGGAGGGCCTCTGTGTGGACAGGAGGCTAATGCCCAGGGGTCAGTGACCTGTTGCAGGGAGTGAGGGCTGAGCTGGGAGCAGAGGCTGGGTCTGCTGTCCTCCATCACCAGCTCTTCTTTTTATTTTTATTTTTTGAGACAGAGTCTTGCTCTGTAGCCCAGGCTGAAGTACAGTGGCCAATCTTGGCTCACCACAACCTCTGCCTTCCAGGTTCAAGTGATTCTCCTGCCTTGGCTTACTGAGTAGCTGGGATTACAGGCACACGCCACCACGCCGGGGTAATTTTTGTATTTTTAATAGAGACAGGGTTTCACCATGTTGATCAGGCTGGTCTTGAACTCCTGACCTCATGATCCACCCACCTTGGCCTCCCAAAGTGCTGGGATTACAGGGGTGACACCACCACCAGCTCTTCTGCTCAACCCTCTTAATTATTGGACCCCAACAGTCAGAGAAATGGGCCTTGGAGAGAGAGGAGGGTCTGTCTGGTTAGGCCGGGGGTCTTCTGTTTATTCCTGGCAGGGGTTTCAGCAAATCTCAGAACAAGAGGCCGCCAGCAAATGGAGTTTCCCAACCTCAAAGAGGAGATCCATCACAGTAACTCCCCCAGAAGGTCGGCAGGTCCGAACACACACCTTTGGGAAGCGGCTTTCTTCATCCAGGAGGGAGATGACACTCATGGGCTTGAGGGCCAGCAGGTCCAGCGTGGGCCGATTGTCGGTGTAGTGGATATAGTCCCAGGAGATGTTCTCTGAATGGTACTCCTCCTGCTCCATGGTGAACACGTGCTGCACGAAGAACTGCTGCAGGTGCTCGTTGGCAAAGTTGATGCAGAGTTGCTCGAAGCTGTGGAGGCAAGGTCACTGCCCAGGGTGGAGCGGGGCCAGCTGGGTCCCCACTGCAGCAGGCTGGAGCCATAGGATCACAGCCATCTGCACACAGCTGTGTACAGATACGCCTGCAGATGCACAGCTCCTGTACACACAGACGCACACTCATTCCTGCACACCCTTTCTCCAGAGAGCCCCATCACTGTCACCTTCTCCACCCATGGCACAAAGACAAAGAGAAATGAGGAGGCTCAGAGAGATCCAAGATGACCGTGTAGCAGCAGCTCAGGATTGTAGCTCCGAGTGAAAGTGCAGAGACGAGTGGACGCCGCAATTGCAGACAAATTTTTGATGCCCACAGACTGGAAGATTCCCGGCAAAGGAGCCACACGGGTCGCCAGCGCGACTCTTTTGGCCGGCGCGGCTGTTTTGCCGGCATCCCGGTATGGTGCTTCTCGGTGTGGAGTACATGGGACTGCGTGCCCTGTCGGGCTCCGCTGGTCCCAACCCCACAAGGAGAAGAGCCATTGGAAGCGCTGAGGACTGAGAGTTTCACAGCAAGCACAGCTGAACCCGCGAAGGCCCAGCTCTGTGGGGAAGGGGCGCCCCCCCGAAGGAAAACTAAGAAACAGAAGAAACTTCATCACCAACAAGCCGGACGTCCAATCAGAGACCCAGTCTGAAAATCGGCAATTACAAAGACGACAGGTGTTCATTTGTTTTACACACATCCCCTTTGTTCTTTGCTCCCCTCACTGAATAACTCACCCTCACCTGCTCTTGGTTCCTCTCCATTAACAATTCGATACCTGGTCTTCTAGATTTTTTTCTCCTTGTTCATATTGTATGTACACACACACACACACACACACACACACACACACACACACACACACACACGTAAAGGGAAAGGAAGTTGGTCATGATTTGTTCTATAAAAATGGAATTATATTACAAAGACTTCTCTGATTCTTGTTCTTCTCACTTTTTGATCACATCATGGAAACCCTTACAAATCAACTGATATAGAACAAATGTCTTCATCATAATAAAATATCTTTATCATGTCTCATAGTTTGAATATACCATAATCTGTAAGGCTATCTGCATTGATGGCCATATACTGTTTCCAGTTTTTTATCTTCACAATAGAAAAGAAATCTTAAGTCTACTCCACGATATCAGTTTTCTTCTCTCACTTTTGAAGATTTGCTAAGGCAATTTTCTGTTTCTTCTCTGTCCCACTGTCAAGTGATTTACTGGAGTCATAGCTCAAAATCTTTTGGAGATCATGAGTCTCTTTGAAAATTTCATGAAAGAGATCAAACCCCTCTCTAAAAATGTACTGAGGTTTTTAAGAACTGCATATAATTTTAGTGGCCTTCAACCTAGGTAACAACTTCCTGAATTTGAGAAAAATTTTGCACAACCAAGAAGATTCTCTTATGGTTGTAATCATCCCCAAATGCCCAAAACTCTTCCTCCTGATGATGACCCATAACAGATTATGGACCCAGGGTGGTAAAGGCAGGCAGATGTGAAGGTGAAGCCAGGCCACAAATTGCCCACACCCTTTTCTGTAGAAAGTACAAGGCACCTCAGAGGCCACTGGACACATTCCTTCTTTATCTCCTAACTTGGGTTAGTTTGAGGCCCACTATGGAAGTTATTGCTTACTTCCATGTCACATAATGATCAAGCGCTTATCCTTCATATATCACTTGACTCATAAGCTTGCCATTTGCCATTGTCAGTGTTGCAGTGGTTCTGTCTCTCTCTCTCTCTCTTTTTTTTTTTTTGAGATACAGTCTAGCTCTGTCATCCAGGCTGGAGTGCAGTGGCACACGATCTCGGCTCACTGCAACTTCCACCTCCCGGGTTCAAGTGATTCTCCTGCCTTAGCCTCCCGAGAAGCCAGGACCACAGGCATGCACCACCATATCCAGCTAATTTTTTTATTATTAGTAGAGACAGGGTTTCACCATGTTGACCAGGCTGGTCTCGAGCTCCTGACCTCAGGTGATCCACCTGCCTCAGCCTCCCAAAATGCTGAGATTACCGGCATGAGCCACAGTGCCCAGCTGTCCAGTTCTCATTCTTTTTATTTATTTATTTATTTAAGAGTCTCACTTTGTCACCCAGGCTGGAGTCCAGTGGAGCAATCTCAACTCACTACAACCTCCACCTCCTTGGTTCAAGCCATTCTCCTGCCTCAGCCTCCCAAGTAGCTGGGACTACAGTCCCATGCCATTACGCCTGGCTAATTTTTTGTGTTTGTAGTAGAGATGGGGTTTCACTGTGTTAGCCAGGATGGTCTTGATCTCCTGACCTCATGATCCACCCTCCTCAGTCTCCTAAACTGCTGAGATTATAGGTGTGAGCCACTGCGCCTGGCCTCATTCTTACAGAGATAACAGGTGTAATCATTCCTTGGATGATGCATGCAGTCTTAACTCCCTACACCTCTTATGCTTGCCTTGTGGGCCTACATTTCAAGGGCAAAAATCAGTCCCAAACTCTAGCCAAGAGCAGCCTTCACTCGTCTGTCCCCAACTTCATAGGGTAGGAAGAGCCGTTATGTCACATACTCAGACTGAGGGGTGAGAGATCAGAAACATTTTGAAGTGCCACCCCTGTTTCTGTAGTAATAATAAAGAAATGAGCTGGAGATGCTGAGGTAAGGAAATCACACTCTGTATGTCACTTTTCCTGTATCTGTGTCTCATTCCTGACTGTCCCCTGAAAGTCAGAAGAAAGCCCAAGACCGTAAGACATCAGGCCAGACAAGATCAGACGTTCTGCTGAACCAAGGTTGGAACCTTGCCACCCAACCACATATATGCTATCACATTTGTAGCAAGTAGCTTTTTGTTTCATATGCAGTTTTAAATAATAAATGTCCTCTTATTTAAGTAACAGGTGGATGGAATTGTTACTTTACATTTAAGAAATCTCACAAAGAACAACTGGGTGCTGGTGGCTCATACCTGAAATCCCAAGACTTTGGGAGGTTAAGACAGGAGGATTGATTGAGCCTGGGAGACCATCCTGGGCAACACAGTAAGATCTTAAGTCTACAAAAAATGCTATAATTCTTTGGGAGGCGGAGGTGGGCAGATCACTTGAGGTTAAGAGTTCGAGAACAGCCTGGCCAACATTGTGAAATCCCATTTCTACTAAAAATAAAAAAAAATAGCTGGGCATGGTTGCAGGCATCTATAATCCCAGCCACTTGGGAGGCTGAGGCAGGAGACTCATTTGAACTTGAGAGGTGGAGGTTGCAGTAAGCCAGGATTGCACCATGGCACTCCAGCCTGGGTGTCAGAGCAAGACTCTGTCTCAAAAAAAAAAAATAGCTGGGCATGGTGGCGTGCACCTGAGATCCCAGCTACTAAGGAGGCTAAAGTGGGAGGATCACTTGAGCACAGGAGATTGAGGCTTCAGTGAGTGGTGACTGAACCACTGCACTGCAGCCTGGGGGATAGAGTGAGACCTTGTGTCAAAAAGAAGAAAACAAAAGAAAAAGAAAAGAAAAATAGACTACAAAGAACAAAATCCAACCCACATGTGTCTAAGGTGGCACAGTATTCATGGAAACCAGAATCTCTTACCCCAAAGGGATGGTATGTTAATGGGGGAACACTGAACCAATTATGTGTGATGTGGAGGGGATCCCTATGGTGACCACATTAGCACCACACAGTGCCACCTCAGGCCAGGGCTATGGTTAACGAAGGTACCCAAGGGTAGAGATGGGTTCCTGAGCTTCAGAGGGAGTGACCCAGAGGAAGTTTTAGAGCACAGAAATTCCCTTGCTAGGTGAGCATTGATTGATCAGGTTACCTTCGATGGCACCAAACTAGGGGGAACAGAAAACTCAGGGGAAAGCATGTTAAGAACAGCAAGTTAACACCACACGCTGCTGACAGCAGAATATGACCATCCCCCAAATCCTGTGTCAGAAGATGGCACACATGAAAATAGCCATTGATTGGATTTTAATGAGTCAACCAAACATTCCTGTAAGACTGGTACCAAAAAGTCAACCCAAATTCCCTGCTATAATCATCCCTGGGAAAACCCACTGTTTTGATATTTCATATTGCCGTCTGTTTGACTTACCCCTCTACGTTTCTGTGGGGAAAATCTGCGAAGTGAGCAAATCCTGTAATTTCAGCTGCCCATCGTCGTATTATCATTGGCACTTCAGCAGCAGTATTTGGCTGCATTTCAACTATGACAGGGATCATTTTCTGTTTTCCCTATTACTCAGGAGTCCCAGGGCCTAGCTGGCGTTGGCTCCTTCTGGGGCACAGATATTCTGTCTTCTGCTCTTCAGCCTTTGGTGCATTGGGTCCAGTAGCATCTCCCTTTGACTTCATTAGGAACTCATACATAGAAAGCTGGTGAAAGGCCAGGCACGGTGGCTCACACCTGTACTTCTAGCACTTTGGGAGGCCGAGGTGGGCAGATTGCTTGAGCCCAAGAGTTCAAGACCAGCCCAGGCAATGGGGCGAAAACCCATCTCTACAAAAAATACAAAAATTAGCCGGATGTGGTGGCTCATGCATGTAGTCACGGGTATTTAGAAGCTGAGCCCAAGATGTCAAGGCTGTGGCTGCAGTGAGCTGTGATCATGCCCCTGCACCCCAGCCTGAACAACAGAGTAAAACCGTGTCAAAAAAAAGAAAACACTGGTGAAGGTGTAAAATGAGGAAATGGGAGAAAATGATGACCTCACATGAATGAGGGCATTTTGTATATCAAGAAATAGGGCCAACACTTTATACACATTATTTTTACAAGCTCATAATGACACTAAGGTGTTGGTATTAGGGAACACACAGCTCAACGGGTCCTAATAACTGGCTGCGGCCAACTAACTAGTTAAGTAACCGGAATGTTTTTAGGTAAAATTTCTGTTGATGTAGTATATGCATACAGGAAAATGTACAAATAGGCCGGGCATGGTGGCTCACGCCTAATCCCAGCACTTTGGGAGGGCAAGGTGGGTGGATCATGAGGTCAGGAGTTTGAGACCAGCCTGACCAACATGGTGAAACTCCATTTCTACTAACAACATAAAAATTAACCGGGCGTGGTGGCAGGTGCCTGTAATCTCAGCTACTCAAGAGGCTGAGGCAGGAGAATCTCTTGAACCCGGGAGGCAGAGGTTGCAGTGAGCCGAGATCACACCACTGCACTCCAGCCTGGGCAATAGAGCAAGACTCCATCTCAAAAAAAAAAAAAAAAAAGAAAAAGAAAAAAAAAAGGAAGAAAAATGTACAAATAAGTGCTGATCTCAATGATTTTTCACAAAGTGAGTATGCCCATGAAACCATAATCAGGCCATTTTGTTTATTTAGATTTAGTGTTTAGTTTTTCTTTTTGAAACTAAGTGCATTAGTCTGTTCTCACACTGCTAATAAAGGCGTACCTGAGACTAGGTAATTTCTAATGGAAAGAGGTTTAATTGATTCACAGTTCCACATGGCTAGGGAGGTCTCACAATTATGGCAGAAGGCAAAGGAGGAGCAAAGTCACATCTTGCATGGAGGGAAGTGAAGAGAGCTTGTGTAGGGCAATTCTCATTTATAAAACCATCAGATCTTGTGAGACATTCACTACCTCAAGATTGGTATCAGGAAAGTGCACCTTTGATTCGATTACCTCCCACTGTGTCCCTCCCACAACACATGGGGATTACGGAAGCTACAGTTTGGGGTGAGATTCGTGTGGGGACACAGCTAAACAATATCACAAGGTCTCACTTAGTTGCCCAGGCTGGAGAGTAATGCCATGGTCATGGCTCTCTGCAGACTCTACCTCCCAGGCTCAAATGATCCTCCCACTCCAGCCTCCCAAGTAGCTGGGACTACAGATGTGTGCCACCATGCCTGACTAATATTTAAAATTTCTGTAGACATAGGGTCTCACTCTGTTGCCCAGGCTGGTCTCAAATTCCTGGGCTCAAGTGATCCTCCCATCTTGGCCTCCCAAAGTGCTGAGATTGCAGATATGAGCCACTGTGCCTGGCCTTATTTAGTATTTTCATTCAGAAGTTTATTAAATTTGGGGGGGCATTTCCAACTATTGACTATTAATAAAATTTTTTATTAGGGGATTTCTTTTCAGAGATAAACTAATTTCAGTTTTTGTCAAGAAGGAATTCCACCCATATCCACATCTGACACGAACCTAACAACAGCCACTGCATAATTGGGGGTTTCTACTCCCCTGTCTCCAGCAACCTGCCTTCTCTCTTTTCTGGACAGAAAGACCCCATCTCACTATGGTATGGCAGCCCTGAATATGCTTTACCCCTGTCAGTCCACACATACATTCAGGGAATGAAAGGAAGACACAGGCTCTTTCAAAACTCTTTAAACAACTGTTTAAATGTTCTTGATTGATCTCCCAATCTCAATCTGCCTGTTTCTCTAACTGGTACCATCATTTTCACCACCATAACTGAAGCTCCAGAAGGGTTATGGGTTTTGCTGTTTTGTTCATTGATGGATCCCAGTACCTAGACCAGTGCCTGGGATGCAGTACGTGTCCGGTAGACATATGATAAAGGGAGAGAGTGAAGAATACTTCCACTCATCCAATCTCCAAATCTTTCATTTACTTAAACATTTTGTTGACTTTTATGGTCATCTGATATTCTTCCTTTACTCTATTCACCTCCGACCACCACCTTTAACCAATTTTCAAGTTCTGTTATTTCATCTACCACTTAATCACATTCATCTTAGTTCCTTTCCTAGTCCCAACTAGACCATAAGTTTAACGTCTCATACCTGGAGTCTTAAATGTCCTAGTTATTTTTTTAATCCCATTCTCTGCGAGACACACAGAAATTTTTTTCCTACATTTCATTTTTTACATAGTGTTCCTTTTCTCAAAACATATCAAACATTCTCAGAATAAACTGAAAGGGATTATCTCAGAGCAGAGCAATTGCAAGTGATTTTTACTTCCTCCTTTGTATTTTTAGGTATTTTCTGAATTTATAGATTAATTTTTAATTCAAAATTTCAAGACATATTTTTTAAAAATAATATTGTTTCAAAATTAATTCCACAAATATTCCCTATCTGTATGTCAGGCATTGTTTTAGGTGCTAGGGATACAGTTCTTGTTTTCAAGGAACTCACAGTGTAATAGGGTAGACAGAGAGGGAAACAGATCATGACAATCAACTGATAAAGACCTATCCTCGTTTGCTGCCCCCGGGGCATTACAGGAATGACCATGGAGGGTCATGGATCCCAGAAGGCACACAGGTGGGGCACACACCCCTTTCCTTCCTTCCTTCCTTCCTTCCCTCCCTCCCTTCCCTCCCTCCTTCCCTCCTTCCCTCCCTCCTTCCTTCCTTCCTCCCTTCCTTCCTTCCTTTCTCTTTCTTTTTTTCTTTTTTTGAGACAGGGCTCACTCTGTTGCCTAGGCTGGAGTGCAGTGGTGCCACCATAGCTCTCATGTAGCCTCAACGTTCTGGGCTCATGCAATCCTCCCACCTCAGCCTCCTGAGTAGCTGGGACCACAGGCGAGCACCACTATGCCCAGAAACACCCTTCTTCTGAGTCCTAGAATAAGTATAATAAAGAGAGTCTTAAATCAGGTGAGAGTGGGAGGGAAGGCAGAGGGTGCGGAAGCTGAAACCCACAGAAGTGAGAGAGTGTGCAAAGCCCAGAAGGACCAGGGCAACACAGCTGAAGGAGAGGGTGTGTGTGTGTGTGTGTGTGTGTGTGTGTGTGTATCAGAGACAGAGACATAGAGAGGTAGAGAGAGCGAGAGAGAGACAGAGAGAGAGAGGGAAAGAGAGAGAGAGATGGGGACAGGGATGTTTCTGGAGTGGGAACTACAGAGGAATGCAGGAGCCCAGATTCTGCTAAGTTCAAATCAATCCTGACAGCACTGGGAGCCACTGAAGAACTTAAGCAGAGGCAAAGCATGGTCACATTTGCATTTAGAAATATCATTCTGGTCACCTTGTGGAGATTGTATAAGATACAATTAGAACCCAGAACCCAATTTATCCAGGTCAAATTTCTTTGCTTGTCAAAGTCCTTGCATTCTGCTCCTTTTCTTCTTTTCTAGCTTCTTCTCCCACAGTTCCCTGCAGCCAACACTGCCAGCCTTCTATCCCTATCCTTCTGACTCTGTGGCTGCAATTACTTCTTCCTAAGAAAGAAATTTCTCTTCCCCTGTGTCCCTTGAACTCTCCAGATCTTAACCTCCCTCCACCTCTCAGATACTCCCAGCCACAGTTCCATCTCGCTGACTTCCATGCACCTAGGAATTGTGACTTTGCTTTATATCTGCTTGTGGTCCCAGTTATCACCACAGAGCTACAAAAAGCAGAACTCAAGATGTGTGGTTTCAAATGATAGTGATATAAAATTATGATCCAGGCAGAGCTTTAATACCTTAATATCTGCCCTGAGATGGATGTATCCCCAAGTGGTAGGTGTGACTTGGATTGTGTAATTTCCTGTAGGCAAAGCTGCTTTTTCACCCGTAAACTCTGAAGCTCTCTTCCTGGAGCCTCATTTTATTAGCTTACACAAGTGTACTCCCTGTTTTTAAAAAATATTTTATTTTTACATTTTATTTTTTAAAGAAGTGGAATCTCACTATATTGCCTAGGCTTGTCTCAAACTCCTGGGCTCAAGGGATTCTCTTGTCTTGGGCTTCCAAAATGTTGGGAAGGTGCAAGCCACTGTGCCTGGCCTGTACTCCCTTTTAAAGGTTAATTTTGTAATGTAAAAGAAGGCTTTACCATTTATTTTTACTTCAATATGAAACCTTCTATTGTGCTTTTTTTATTATTATTTTTTTGGTGTTTGAAAGCAACCTACCTAGAGGACAATGATAATGTGGGGCTGGGAGGAGGAATCAGCAATCTGAGGTTGGAGATGGAACATAGATGATAGGAATGGAAGTCACTAAGTCAGAAGACAAGCTGCCCAAACTTCTTCATGGTATAGAGCAGTAGCAGAGCTCAGCTTTTCAAGCACTGTTTCTCTAACTGTGATCCCAGACCAGCAGCATCAGCCTTTCCTGGGAATTTGTTAGAAATGTAAAATATTGGTTTCCTTCCCAGACTTCCTGAATCAGAAACTCTAGAGGTGGAGTCCAGCAATGGTAGTTTGAGGAGCACTGCTCTGTGTTTAAAGGAAGGATCTACAGAGGATTTGCACTACAATCTGCCTTTACTTTCTTTTCCATTTTTTCCCTCCTTCCCTGCTCCTAGGCAACAAAGATAAAAATACATTAAAAACGAGGTGCTTCTCTGAATGGCTGGATTTGAAGAAGTTCTATTTAAAAACTACATTAAAAAAAAAAAAAGGCCTGGTGGTTCACACCTGTAATCCTAGCACTTTGGGAGACCAAGGCTGGGGAATTGCTTGAGCCCAGGAGTTTGAGACCAGCCTGGGCAACATAGTGAAACCCCATCTCTACAAAAAGCCGGGTGTGACACTGTGTCCCTGTAGTACCAGCTACTTAGGAAGCTGAGGTGGGAGAATCACTTGAGTCCAGGAGGTGGAGGTTGCAGTAGCTGAGATTATGCCACTGCACTCCAGCCTGGGTGACAGAGTGAGACCCTACCTCAAAAAAAAAAATCCCAAAAACCAATGAACAAAACTCAATGAGGACCTCCAGTGCATCAGCCATTGTCTGAGACACAGTAAACAGAAAGAGAGCAACTATCTCTGTGCTAGAGAAGGCCTGCTAAAGGCAGTGTGTGTGTGTATGTGTGTGTGTGTGTGTGTGTGTGTGTATGTGTGTGTGTGTGAATGGGAGTGAAGTAGAAAGAGGGAAAGGCTTTTTGAAAATGATGCATTTCAGATTGCATTTTGAAGAGCCAATTGGAGCACTAGGTCAAAGGTAGTAACGTGCACTGTAGCCAAAGGAAATGCTCATTAATTCCTTTGTGACTATTTTGATCCAAAAAGATATACTGGAGCATTGCAGAAATGCAACTGCACAGGAATTTGGCTTTCACTGCATAACTTCACTTTGATTTCATGGCTTGCATGAAAAAGAGACATTTAATTCCTAGTTTCTCTCTATCTTAATCAAAGTTCAATATTGCATCTAACTCCATTTCTTGCTGTCTTTCAAGGATTTTCCTGAGGCTTCTGCTCTGTTTCTGCCTAGATCTTTCACCTACTTAAAGCACCAATCTCCCACCATCCACAGCTTCCTGTCACCAAGATCATCATGGGCAAAATTGATTCTTGTAGTCAACATTTATCACACTTGCTTTTCACCAATGAACTTGGTCTTTTGTGCATTTACAAAAAAGTATGAGATGTAAGTTTTCCCTCATAAAACTTACAACCCTATTAAAGACACAAGACTTTGACATGAAACAATAATAATATAGACTGCAAATGACTTAGTAAAGAATTATATGAACCATAAACTCTTTAGAAAAACATGGCTTGACAAGTTATGGGCCACAGGCCAAATCCAGCCTGCAAGCTAAGAATAGTCCTTCCACTTTTATTTTATTTTATTTTATTGTTGTTGGGTTTTGTTTGTTCATTTTTGGTTTTTTGAGACAGGGTCTCTCTGTATTGCCTAAGCTGGTCTCAAACGATTGGGCTCAAATGATCCTCATGCCTCAGCTTTCTGAGTACTGGGATTATAGCATATGTCACTGACCCAGGTTCCATTTTTAAATGGTTAAAAAATCAAAATCAAAATAATATAAAGAGACACATGAAAACTATATGAAATTCAAACATTGGTATCTATAAATAAAGTTTTATGGGAACACAGTCATACTCATTCAATTATATATTGTCTATGGCTGCTTTCTTTCACCAAGAACAGAATTGGTTTTTGTTGTTGTTGTTGAATCAGAGTCTCGCTGTTTGATATGGTTTGTCTGTGTCCCCACCCAAATCTCATCTTGAATTGTAACTCCCACAATTCCCATGTGTTGTGGGAGGAACCTGGTGGGAGGTGATTAAATTATGGGGGTGGGTCTTTCCTGCACTGGTCTCATGATAGTGAATGAGTCTCATGAGATCTGATCGTTTTAAAAAGGGGAGTTTCCATGCACAGGCTCTTCTTTTCTTGTCTGCTTCCATATGAGATATGCCTTTCACCTTCTACCATGATTGTGAGGCCTCCCCAGCCAAATGGAACTATAAGTTCACGTGGAACTTGTAAATTGCCCAGTCTCAGGTATGTCTTTAACAGCAGTGTGAAAATGGACTAATACACTCTGTCACCCAGGCTGAAGTGCAGTGGCATGATCTTGGCCACTGCAGCCTCTACCTCCAAGTTCAAGAGATTCTCCTGTCTCAGCCTCTTGAGTAGTTGGGACTACAGGTGAATGTATTTTTTTAGTAGAGTTGGGATTTCACCATGTTGGTGAAGCTGATCTCAAACTCCTGACCTCAAGTGATCTTCTCACCTCAGCCTCCCAAAGTACTGGGATTACAAGTGTGAGTCATCACACCTGGCCCCCGATGGCAGAGTCTAGTAGTTGTAACAATGACCATATAGCCCCCAAAGTTCAAAATATTTGTAATCTATTTACAGATATAGTTTTCTTTTTTCATTGGTGCACAATAGATATACATAGTATAGAAGTATATATGACAATTTATTTTTTATTTATTTTTAAAAAATAAGGACAGGGTTTCACCATGTTGGTGAGGCTGGTCTTGAACTCCTGACCTCAGGTGATCCACCTGCCTTGGCCTCCAAAATGCTTGGATTACAGGCATGAGCCACCACACCCAGCTGACAATTTAATACACTCATATAATTTGTAAACGTCAAATCAGTGTATGTGGGATATCCATCACCTTAAATATTTGTCTTTGTGCTAGAACCATTCAAATTCTTCTATTCTAGCTATTTGGAAATAGTCAATAAATTATTATAAACTATAGTCACCCTACTGATCTATCTAGTACTAGGTCTTATTTCTTATATCAAACCATTCATTTGTACACAATCAACTTCTCTTCATTACACCTGTCCCTAACTTTTCTGTCTTCTGATAACCACAATTCTACTTTCTATCTTTATAAAACTTACTTCTTTTTTTTTTAATTTAACTTTTAAGTTCAGGGGTACATGTTCAGGTTTTTTATATAGGTAAACTTGTGACATAGGTGTTTGTTGTACAGATTATTTCATCACCCAGGTATTAAGCTAGTTTCCACTAGTTATTTTTCCTGATCCTCTCCTTCCTCCCATCCTCTACCCTCATATAGGCCCCAATGTGTGTTGTTTTCCTCTATCTGTCCATGTGTTCTCATCATTTAGCTCCCACATATAAGTGAAAACATGTAGTATGTGGTCTTCTATTCCTGCATTAGTTTGCTAAGGATGTGCCCTCCAGCTCCATCCATGTTTCTGCAAAGGGCATGATCTTATTCTTTTTTTATGGTTGCATGGTATTTGTATTAGTCTGTTCTCATGCCACTAATAAAGACATACCTGAGACTGGGTAATTTATAAAGGAAAGAGGTTTAATTGACTCACAGTTCCACATAGCTGGGGAGGCCTCACAATCATGGCAGAAGGTGAATGAGGAGCAAAGTCACATCTTACAGGGCAGCAGGCAAGACAGCTTGTGCAAGGGAACTCCCATTTATAAACTCACAGATCTAGTGAGAATTATTCACCACCATGAGAACAGTATGAAAGAAAACTACCCCTGTGATTAAATTATCTCCACCTTGCCCCACCCTTGACATGTGGGGATTAGGTATGGTGTCAAAGGTGAGATTTGAGGGGAGATACAGCCAAACCATATCATTCTGCTCCTGAACCCTCCCAAATCTCATGTCCTTACATTTCAAAATCAATCATGCCTTCTCAACAGTCCCCCAAAGTCTTCATTTCAGCATGAACTCAAAAGTCCACAGTCTAAAGTCTTATCTGAAACAAGGCAAGTCCTTCTGACTATGAGCCCATAAAATCAAAAACAGTTACTTCCTAGAGACAAGGGGGGTACAGGCGTTTGGTAAATACACTCATTCCAAATGGGAGAAATTGGAGAAAACAAAGGGGCTACAGGCCCCATGTAAGTCTGAAATCCAACAGGGCAGTAAAATCTGAAAGCTCTAAAATGATCTCCTTTGACTCCATGTATCCCATCCAGGTCACACTGATGTAGGAGGTGGGTTTCCATGGTCTTGGGGAGCTCTGCCCTTGTGGCTTTGCAGGGTACAGTCTTCTTCCTGGCTGCTTTCACAGACTGGCATTGAGTGTCTGGAGCTTTTCCAGGCACACAGTGTGAATTGTCAGTGGATCTACCATTCTGGGGTCTGGAGAATGGTGGCCCTTTTCTCACAGCTCCACTAGGCAGTGCCCCAATAAGGACTTTGTGTGGGGGCTCTGACCCCACATTTCCCTTCTGCACTGTCCCAGCAGAGGTTTACCATAAAGAATTCCAGCCTGCAACAGACTTCTACCTGGACATCTAGGCATTTCCATACGTCTGAAATCTAGGCAGAGGTTTCCAAACCTGAATTCTTGACTTCTGTGCACCTATAGGCCTAACACCACATGGTAGCCACTAAGGCTTGGAACTTGCACACTCTGAAGCAACAGCCTGAGCTCTATGTTGGCCCCTTTTTGCCATGGCTGATAGGAAGGGCACCAAGTCCTGAGACTGTACAAAGCAGTAAGGCCCTGGGACCAGCCCACAAAACAACTTTTTCTTCCTAGGTCTCCAGGCCTGTGATGGGAGGGGCTGCCCTGAAGACTTCTGAATTGCCCTGGAGACATTTTCCCCATTGTCTTGGTGATTAACATTTGACTCTTCATTGCTTATGCAAATTTCTGTAGGTGACTTGAATTTCTCCTCAGAAAATGGGTTTTTCTTTTATATTACATTGTCAGGCATATTTTCCAAACTCTGATGCTCTGCTTCCCTTTTAAACATAAGTTCCAGTTATCTATCTTTGTACATATGTGAAACTGAAGGCTTTAAACAGTACCTGCTACCTCTTGAATGCTTAGCTGCTTAGAAATTTCTTCCACCAGATGCCCTAAATTATCTCTTTCAAGTTCAAAGTTCCACAAATCTCTAGGGCTGGGACAAAATGCTGCCAGTCTCCTGGCTAAAACATAGCAGGAGTCACCTTTATTCCAGTTACCAACAAGTTTCCCATTTCCATCTGAGACCACCTCAACCTGGGCTTCATTGTCCGTATCACTGTCAGCATTTTGGTTAAAGCCAATGAACAGGTATCCAGAAACTTCCAAACTTTCCCACATCTTTCTGTCTTCTTCTGAGGCCTCTGAAAATTCTTCTGAGTTCCAGTCTCTGCCGGTTACCCAATTCCAAAGTTGTGTCCAGATTTTCAGGTATCTTTACAGCAGCACCTCAGTCTACCAGTACCAATTTACTATATTAGTTTATTCTCATGCTGCTAATAAAGACATACTAGAGCCGGGTGGAATGGCTCACACTCATAATCCCAGCACTTTGAAAGGCTGAGCCAGGTGGATCACTTGAGGTCAGGAGTTTGAGACCAGCCTGGCCAACATGGTGAAACCCTGTCTCTACTAAAAATAAAGAAAAATTAGCAGGACATGTTGGTATGCACCTGTAATCCCAGGTGCTCGGGAGGCTGAGGCAGGAGAATCATTTCAACCTGGGAGGTGGATTGTGCAATGAGCCAAGATCGTGCCACTGTACTCCAGCCTGGGTGACAGAGAGAGACTTCATCTCAATAATATTAATAAAAAGACATACCTGAGACTGAGTAATTTATAAAGGGAAGAGGTTTAATTGACTCACAGTTCCATGTGGCTGGGGAGGCTTCACAATCATGGTGGAAGGCACCTGAGGAGCAAAGTCATGTCCTACATGGTGGCAGGCAAGAGAGCTTGTGGAAAGAAACTCCCATTTTTAAAACCATCAGATCTTGTGAGATTTATTCACTACTATGAGAAGAGTATGTAAGATGTCACCTGGCCCCACCTTTGACATGTGGGAATTATTACAATTCAATGTGAGAGTTGGGTGGGGACACAGCCAAACCATATCACTATTCCATAGTGTATATGTATCACATTTTCTTTATCCAGTCTACCATTGATAGGCATTTAGGTTGATTCCATGTCTTTGCTAGAGGTCTACTTTCTAAGGTCCCATATGTGAGTGAGAACATACAGTATTTCAGTGAACATAATGACCTCCAGTTCCATCCATGTTGCTGCAAATGACAGAATTTTTTTTTTTTTTACCAAAATCAAACATGGACAAAGGATTTAATATTTTTTTTGGCTGAATAATGTTCCATTCTATATATATTCCATATTTCCTTTATTCATCTATTGATGAACACTTAAGTCAATTCCATATTGTCATTATTGTGAATAGTGCCATAGTAAACATGAGGGATATGATTTGGCTCTGTGTCCCCACCCAAATCTCATCATGTAGCTCCCATAATTCCCGTGTGTTGTGGGAGGGACCTGGTGGGAGATGATTAAATTATGGGGGCAGGTCTTTCCCATGCTGTTCTGATGATAGTGAATGGGTCTCATGAGATCTGATGGTTTTAAAAAAGTGAGAGTTGCCCTGCACAAGCTCTCTCTTTTCCTGCTGTCATTCATGTAATATGTGACTTACTTTTCTTTGCCTTCTGCCATGATTGTTAGGCCTACCCAGCCATCTGGAACTCTAAGTGCAATAAACTTCTTTCTTTATATATAAACTGCCCAATCTTGGGTATGTCTTTATCAGCAGCGTGAAAACGGGCTAATACAATGGGAGTGTAGATGTCTTTTTTATATGATGACTTTTTTTCTTTTGAATACATACCCAGTGGTAGAATTGCTGCATCATATGGCACCTCTGCTTTTAGTTTTTTGAGGAATCTCTATACTCTTCTTCCTAGTGGCTGTACTAATTTACATTCCCACCACCAGTGTACAAGAGTTTCCTTCTCCCCACATCCTCACCAGCATTTGTTATTGCCTGTGTTTTTGATAAAAGTTATTTTAACTAGGTTGAGGTGACATCTCACTGTACTTTGATTTGATCCATGTAACCAAATACCACCTATTCCCCAAAAACCTTTTGAAATTAAAATATGTATATATTCATTGGTGAAAAAATGAGCATTGTTGTGATTTAGCTATGTCACCCCACCAAATCCCATCTTGAATTGTAGCTCCCATAATTCCAATGTGTTGTGGGAGGGACCTGGTGGGAGATAATTGAATCATGGGGGCAGTTTCCCCCCTACGGTTCTCGTGGTAGTGAGTAAGTCTCCTGAGAGCTGATGGTTTTATAAGAGGTTTCCCCTTTTTCTTGGCTCTCATTCTCTCTTGTCTGCTGCCATGTAAGATGTGCTTTTCACCTTCCACCATGCTTGTGAGGCCTCCCCAGCCATGTGGAACTGTGAGTTCATGAAACCTCTTTTTCTTTACAAGCTACTCAATCTCGGATGTGTCTTTATCAGCATTGTGAAAACAGACTAAAACAAGCATTGAGATGGGCTTTGAAGATTGGGTAAAATTTTTAAAAGAGAGTGCCAAAATATATTTTCTTTTTTTAAAATTTTAATTTTATTTATTTATTTATTTTTTGAGACAGGATCTGGCTCTGTTATTCAGGCTAGATGCAGTGGCACGATCTTGGCTTACTGCAACCTCTGCCCGCCAGACTCAAACCATCCTCCTACTTCAGCCTTCTGAGTAGCTGGGACTACAGGTGCATGCCACCACACCTAGCTAATTTTTGTATTTTTGTTAGAGACAGGGTTTTGCCATATTGGCCAGGCTGGTCTCGAGCTCCTGGGATCAAGGGATCCCCCTGCCTCAGCCTCCCAGAGTGCTGGGATTACAAGCATGAGCCACCATGCCTGGCCAAAGGACATTTTCGAAAAATTCAAAACATGACTTATATGAGGATTTGTTCAATCCATTAATGGGAGAATTAGCATGATGATAAAGCTGATCCAAGGAATATTTGAGAAACTCAGTATATATAAAAATTTGAAAAAGAATGTTATAAGTTTAGATTAGGTTTAAAGATTGATTAATATCCTACAGGATAATAGAACCATAATCATTAGGATTACCTTTTCTATTGAACAGAAATAATTCATTTTGCTAACAGGCAAAAACTTACAAATTAATATGTAACTTCACAAGGTTTAGACCTTTAATCAATAGTGAATAGCAAGTCAAATAAAAATACATTCCCCTAAATGATCAATCCTTGGGCGGACCTGTTACACAATGCTCAGTTATACAATCAAAAGGATATGCTGGCCAAATGCAGTGGCTCACACCTGCAATCCCAGCATTTTGAGAGGCCAAGGCAGGCAGATTACTTGAGACCAGGAGTTCAAGATCTGCCTGGCCACCATGGCGAAACCCTGTCTCCACTAAAAATACAAAAATCAGCTGAACATAGTGACGGGCTCCTGTAATCCCAGCTACATGGGAAGGTGAGGAGGGAGGGAGCCTAGCTTCAGCGCAGAAGGTGGGCTGTGACAAAGTGAGACCTTGTCTCAAATAAGTAAATAAATAATAAAAATAAAAAATGAACGTTAAAAAAAAGGGCATGCTATCTTCTGTTTGCCTTACTTACAAGTTTTGTTTATTTTTACTTAGTAAGTGATAAATAAAAACATTCCTTTAAGATTTTGTTCCCAGCAAATATTGGGAGGCAAGAATCTATGGAGGTTGTGGAGACAGGGCATTTGAAAGCAGAATCTCAAAATGGGTTTCATCCTATAAGCTAGGAGTAGGAGAGAGACTGAGGTATTGCATTTTTATTTTTAAGGAGCTGCCTTTCTTCCTTATCACATTTCTAAACTGCACTACGTATTTGAAGTTTTTAACCATCAGTCCTCCAATTCTCAGAGTAAATGTTAAATTGCAGTTTACTCCTCCAAAGACATGGATTATTATTATTATTATTTCATTTTTTATTATTTGAGATGGAGTTTTGCTCTGTTGGCGAGGCTGGAGTGCAGTGGCATGATTTTGGTTCATTGCAGCCTCCACCTCCTGGGTTCAAGCGATCCTCCCACATTAGCCTCCTGAGTAGCTGGGACCACAGGTGGGCATCACCATACTCGGCTAATTTTTGTATTTTTAGTAGAGACAGGGTTTCACCATGTTGGCCAGGCTGGTCTGAAACTCCTGACCTCAACTAATCAGCCCTCCTCAGCCTCCCAAAGCCTGGGATTACAGGCGCAAGCCACCACACCTGGCCTCTTCCAAAGGCATTTAATGAGTATGTCTAAAAAGCCCTATAGAACCAAGAAAAATGGAAAAACAAATTGCTGTTGCCAATTATTGATAAAATAATGGCATCTTATTGTTTTAATTTGTATTTTTATGACTGCTGGGGAGATTTAACATTTTTACTTACATGCTTTTCTTTAAATTTTCTGTTCATATATTTAGCACATTTTTGTATTAGGTTATGTTCTTTATTTCTTGTCAATCTTTAAGAGCTCTTATATTTACAAGGAAAATTGACTCTTTGTTATATTCACTCCAAACATATATATATATTTTATGTATATATATTATATTTTTTATGTATATATATTATGTATATATTTTATGTATATACTATATATATTTAATATAATTTAATATACTATAAATTATATATAAATATTATATATATAAATATATATATTTAATATAATTTAATATAATGTGTATATATATATATACACATACATAAAATATATATATATATAAAATACCTGTTCATCTTTTCTCTTCTGGCTTTTAGACTTCCTATAATGCTTAAAGCATGTGTCTCCCATACTCTTACAGATACAGGTAGTTCTCCTAAATTTTTAAAAAATATTTTAAATATTTTTTTCTTACATTTAGATATTTAATCTATCCAGAATTTAATTTCATTCAAGGCATGAATAAGAAACTAACTTATTTTCTGCATAACCAATTATCCCAATTTTATTTTTCAAACTAACGATCAAGTTCCCAATAAAATTTAAAATGCCACCTTTGTCTTATATCAAGTTTTTGTCTATATTTTACTCTTCCTCTTCACTCTCTTCCTTTTTATAGATTCATTGCTGAACTCCTGTTAAAATCCTTGTTTTGATTACAGGCCAACGATTCCTCAGGTTCCTGTAACTGTGCATATGATTCAACTACTCAGTTGTCTAGACATGTTCACTGGAAATGTGCTGTGGTGTTCCCTGAAGCTCTGGGAACTACACATCACTGCGCAGCTGCCTCTCAGAATAATGCCAGTGTGGTTTTCCTTCTCACACAAATCTCTATGTAGGCTCTTTCTACAGACTAATCCTTTCTAAATGTGATTTAATTAACCAGGAGGATGTTTGAAGTAGATAAAACATAAAAGTCTGGTTGTGCCTAACAGAGGGTGCTATTTCAATAAGGACACTGGGCAGGCACACATGCAATATTAGCATGTCAATTCATTCAATATTGAGCACCTGCTGTATAACAGGTTCTATCCTAGACACTGGGTATACAATAGTAACAAAACAGACAGAAGTCCTGGCCCTCACGAGGCAAGTAGGAGCAAAGCTGGAGTACAGTAGTCCAATCACATCTCACTGCAGTCTTGACCTCCCAGGCTCAAGTGAGTTTTGAGACCTCAGTGCCAGTTCTGAGCAGCAGGGACTACAGGCATGCACCACCATGCCCAGCTAATTTTTATAATTTTTGTAGAGATGGGATTTCACCATGTTGGCCAGGCTTGTCTTGAACTCCTAGGCTCAAGAAATCCACCGGCCTCAGTAGACTGGTGATCTCTAAGTGCTGGGATTATAGGCATGAGCCACCATGTCTGACATAAATATATACATATTTTTAAAACATTCTTGAAAAACTTTTGTTTTTAACTGGGATATAACAGATACAAACTTAGACACAGTTTAATTAACTTTTACATATTTATGTATACCTGTGTAATTGACACCCATATCAAGATAGAGATAGGATATTTTCAGCCTTTCAGGAGGTTTCCTTGTTTCCCTTCTAAAAATAATAACTCTCCAAAGATAACTACTAATCTGATTTTTATCAGTATATATTACTTTTTTGAGCGAGTCAGACACAAAACACTTCATTCCATATAATTAATGAAATTATATCTAAGAAAGACAGTAATGGAATTATATGGGAGGTACTATTTTGTGTCGGCTTCCTCTACTCAAAATTTTATCTGAGATTCATCATGTAGTAGCACATAACTGAAATTTATTCTTTGTTGTGTTATAGTCTATATTATAAATATGCTAATTTTTTATTGTTCTCCTGGATATTTTATTGTTTCCAGTTTGGGGATATTGAGAATAAAGTTGCTACAAACATTCTTATACATATATATAACTGATCACATTACTAATTTCTCTGAACTCAGGAGTGAATTGGCTGAGTCAATTATATATTTTTTATACAGACATTTATATATTTTTATTAGAAAGGAGTGAATGGCTGAGTCCATTTTAAATATATATAAATTCTTTTGTATAGAAAGAATTCATGTAGAAAATATACAAAGAACATCTATAGATCAATAAGAAAATGATAGGCAACACAACTTTTAAAAGACATAGATAGGCAAAACGCTTGAACACAATAGCCTCATCACAATACAGGCCATTACAAATGACCACAAAGCATGTGGTAAGGTGCTAATGGAAAAGTGTACATTAAAACCACAGTGGAATACCACTACCCTAGATCAGCAGACTAAAATTAAAATGACTTGTCAATTTCAGTGGTTGGCAATAATTTGGAGCAGTTTGGAATCTCATACATTGCTGGTAGGAATGTAAATTGGTACAGCCATTTTGGAAAATTGTCCTATCTATTAAAACCAAAAAAGCATGTCTTATAGCCAAGTAGTAAACAAAACTTTTAAATTAAAAAATATATAGTATATTAAGAGGTCTAAGTACTGTGAAAAATAAAGCAATGAAGGAGAATAAAGAGTGTGGAGAAAGGGTTGTGATATATCTTTGGTTAATTGGCATTCGCTATGTGCCAGGTCTAGTGTAAGTAGTGGAGTATGTAGCAGAGGAATAAAACATCTCCCCTTAAAGAGTCCCCCCAGAAAGATGGCCATGTAACCAACTAATTGTGGCATCATAAGATGAGTGCTTTTGTCTCTATGAGGTGTGCACTATGAGAAGACACACTAGGAAGGACTGGAAGATTATGACTGGGTCAGTCCATCTTAACTCTGAAACTGAGCAGTGGAGCATATGAGGAAGATGGCAGGGCTTCAAGAAGGGAAACTGGGGCCAGGCGCAGGGGCTCATAGCTGAAACCCCAGCCCTTTGGGAGTCTGGGGCAGGCAGATCACTTGAGATCACGAGTTCGAAACCAACCTGGGCAACATGGTTAACCCTGTTTTTTTGTACTAAAAATACTAAAAATACAAAAAGTAGCCTGGTGTGGTGGTGGGCACCTGTAATCCCAGCTACTCAGAAGGCTGATGCAGGAGAATCACTTGAACCTGGGAGGCAGAGGTTGCAGTGAGCCAAGATCATGCCACTGCACTCCAGCCTGGGCGACAAAGCAGGACTCCTGGGCTGGGAGTGGGGGCTCTCACCTGTACTTTAAGAGGTGAGCTAGAGGCAGGATGATCACTTAAGCCCAAGAGTTAGAGACCAGCCTGAGTAACATGACAAGACATTGTCTCTACAAAAAAAAAATTTTTTTTTAAAGGCTCTGCGTGGTGGCATGCCTGTAGTCCCAGCTACTCAGAAGCTGAGGTGGGAAGATGGCTTGAGCCCAAGAGGTTGAGGCTGCAGCCAGCCATGATTTCGCCACTGCACTCCAGCCTGGGTGACAGAGCAAGATTCTGTACCAAAAATAAAAGAAAAGAAAAATTTTTAAATGGAAATTGAAGGCATGAAGCCAGAGATAAAGTAGCTGAGTCTATGGAATCATCCAGGCTAGTGTATCTTAGTGGTTAAGAGCTCAGACAGGATGCAGACTACTTGGGCTCACATCCTGGCTGTGCCACTTACTGTGTGACCTTCAGTACATACCTCAACCTCTCTGTGCCTACTTCCTCCTGTATAAATGTAGTATCCGTTCGCAGGGTTATTCTGAGGAGTACATGAATTAACACCCAGAAAACATATGGTACCTGGCACATAGGAAAGGCATTATTACTGCAATGAGGATGAATGTGTTTCCTGGGTTACCCAGCATGATCCTTATACAAATTCAACTTTATAGCAATTGATCCATGGTCACATGCTACAATTTTTTAAAAAGGCAGAAATTCAGTATTCAAAATGAGAACACAAAGCAGCAGGTATGCAGCAAGGCCAGGATGCTATCAACAGGAAGCCATTTTATTTTCAGTCTTCAGTTGTCTCTGTTACCGTTTGAATCTGGATCAGTCGGCACGTGGGATGTTAGTTTAATATGTGTTTTTCCATTCTTTGTTGCCTTCTAATAATGTCTAGAAAGTGAGTCCAGCAAAGATCAGTGATAAAGGGGAGCCAACACTTTTTGGCGGCAGTCTAGTTTTCACCAGAAAACCCACTAGACAAATTCTAAAAGAGCCATGACTATGGGAGCTGAGGCTTTGACAGTTTAAGTTGGATGCCAAGAGTTTTGTTTTTGAACACAGGTTAAAATATTTTAAGGGAATTATAATGATCTCACTGCAATGTGTGACCCATAGTTATGACAGTAATATCCAGAAGCTTATAGAAGTTCAGTTTGTTACCCAAAAGAGAGTCTTATATTATGCATTTATGCATAGATCTGGAGTATTGGGATTGGTATAAGACAGTGGTTCTTATAATGTGATTCCCAGACCAGCAACACCAGCATACCCTGAAAATTTTCTAGAAATTTCAATTCTCCAGTGGCCCTAGACCTAAGGCTTCAGAAACTCTGGTGATAGGACTCAACAATCTATGTTTTCTCATACAGATGGAAGCTTGAAAGCCATTGGTTTAAAATAGCCCTTCCATTTTTTTTTATCACCTTTCTGTCTGGAATGGAATGTGCTTCAGAAGGGATGGCATCAGATCCCTTCCATCTCTTACAGTCTTTTTTCCATCCCCTCCTGCCCACATCAATTTCTGCTCAGCCCTAGCTCTACTGGAAATAAAGTGTCTAGTCTGTCCAGCATTAGGTTCCTCTTCAAATGGAGAGTCTACAAGATAAAGAAAACTTTCTGTTGCTAATTTTGACTTCATATCAAGGCAAAATTAATGTAATATTATGCTATAAAACAAACAAATAAAAATATGCCTTCCCTAAATGGGAAAGAATGAAAAAGAAGGAAATTGGTTCTGTCACAAAAGTTATTGTTCAATAAACCTAAATTATCTACCTGCTTTTATCATATAGGAGCGTAAGTCTCCAGGTCTTGTTGGAGAGCAGCAGAAATGCATTCTGAAGCTTTGTTGATTTATGCAAATTTTGAATTGCATTAAGTGAGGATAACGAGAGTGGGAGTAAAACTGTGAGTAGTTTCATAGTGTGGCCCCCTACCAGAAGCTTCTGGTAGGCATGCTTCAAAGAAAGAAGAGAAGGACTCCTAAGCTGATTTCAGCACCACATTCTTTAGGAGCTACTTAAATTTTACCAAGTAATTTTCAGTCAAATATACGTCACCCTAGACCAATGAGCAAACTTTTAGTTCAAAAAGAAAATGTTTAGATTCACAGATAAGGGGGAGCTTCAACAATGTCTGTAATATTTTCTTCCTGTAAGTATATAAATATTTGCCAGAGAAATAAATTATTATAGAGATATTAAATTTTATATATTACTATATATAAATGAGACAGCTAAGTATAAAAAGGTCCCTGGAGAATTTCCAACTAGCCTGTACACTGGGAGAATGGGGTGGAGCCACAGAAGTTTGCGCCATTTGCAGTGGGAAGGAGCCTGGCCCCTCCCGTTCTGTGCAGAAACCTGGGATTTAGTTGGTGAGGTGGAGAGCCTGTTAGCAGGACTTCATCGCATTTTGCTATGTTGTTTTTCCTTTTCACCCAATAAATTCTGTTCTTCCTTACCCCTCAAAGTGTTTGCAAGCCTAATCTTTCCTGGTCATGTGACAAGAACCTGGTTTTTCCTACAACATAAATATATTTAATAATATACTATACATACATATATAATAAATTATTGTTAATAAAAATAAAACAACAGTCTGAAGGAAATATAACAAACACACTCAACACCTGGCCCTGCAGGATATCAATTGTTGCTTTTCTTTTATGACAGTGGATGGTGGGTGAGGCATGGAGGAGAAAGATGTCCTATGATTCAACAGTAATAGTGGTTGTAAGGAGAGCTAAGGTGAGAAACCCAAGAGAATAGAGCCAGAGGCTGGAGCCGGAAGCTGCCTTCCAGAAACTAGAACTAGAGAAACAAGAGGAAATCAGCCCAGAAGCCTGCTAGGGTCAGGCTTGGGAAGAGGAAAGCAAGTGGAATGATATACGAATAGATGAGATCAGATGGCTCTACTGTAATGTAGTTCTTGTGCCAAGTGAAGAACTTTGAGAAAGTGAAAAACAGTGGTATAAATATGTGATTAAGGAACACGACATTTATTGAAGGCCCAGTTTATGTTAGTCATTTGCTAGATTCTATCAACTACTGAAAGTGGAAATGAGTAATATAATTGTATTTGAGAATAAAAGTAAAACGCTGTAAAGAAACAGTTTAGTTGGCATTTCAAGTCTCCTCAAAGTTGATTGGAATGAACACAGATTGCTAGTAATCAGCCAGTTAAGATAAATTTATAGAAAAGAATTGATGAGAAATTATTATTTGAATAACTACACTTAGACAAGGGAAATGTGTCATTTGTTAGGCTCTCATTAAGCCAAGCACTTTACGTGTGACGTAAGCATTATTATTATTATCGCTTTTTGCAAGCAGAAGTAATGAGCCTCACACTATCCAAGGCCACACAGCTTCTAACTGGCAAAGTCAAGATTTAAAAACAGGAGCTAACTCTGAGACCTAATTTTCTTAACCACTTTGACAGTGAATTGTCAAAAAACATTCTATTCATTTATATTTTTTAAATTACTGAATGTTATTATGTTCCAGACATTTCTTAGGCACTGAGAAAGCAGTGATGAATGTAGAATGAAATTTACTTTTTATTTAGAAATGATGAACCTTGTATGATTACTTCTCCATGGTGTTGAAAATTTTAGAATTTGTTTAAAAACATACTTGAGAATAGAAAGAAAAAATATTTAAAGCAGAGGTAAGCACGGACCATACATCAGAAAATTTTGGCTGGGCACAGTGGCTCCCACTTGTAATCCCAACACATTGGGAGGCCGAGGTGGGCAGATTGCTTGAACTCAGAAGTTCAAGACCAGCCTGGCTAACATGGTGAAACCTCATCTCTACCAAAAAAGTATAAATAAACAAAAGAAAATTTTATCCATGCAAAGCCATGTTTTAAATGGAACTTAATGATATATAAATTGCTGAGTATCAAGGGAGAATATCCAGGAGAGTTTAGGTTATATAGTTGTATGGATTTTTAAAATTTTTTATGTTAATTTTTTATTATTTTTAAGTCATATTCATTCAAGTATAATTTACACACATAATTATGTATAATTTTCATACAGTAAAATGTATACTTTCCTGAGTGTTGGCAAATTAAGGTGCAAAGCATAAGATATAAACTACTTAAGGAGTTATGTTAGCAAGATAGCAAAATAGAAAGCGCCAGACTCTACTTCCCCGCAAGGAGACACTGAATCAATGAGAATACATAAATCAATTCCCCTCATAAGAAAACCAGAAACCAGTTAGGAGGTTCCTGCACTTCAAGGGAAGGCAATACCAGCCTCACTGCAGCCAGTAAAAAATGTCATGGCACTCACTCACCGTAGTCCTTTCTCCCACTTCAGTGTGAATGATCAGGAGAAAACTGGCAGCTCCTGGCTTCTGCTTGGGGAGGGAACGAGAAGACTAGCTGGTACATCTGACATTCAGACCTTTCATGGGCTACTAAAGGGACTGGTTTCTGTCTTACCTGAATCTGAGTGCTGACGGGATAGAGTGCATGTTGAAGGCTGCTGAGAACAAAGGGGAAGATTTGCAGCACTCACTTGATGTACTTGCTCCTCCTGGCTCAGTGCAAAATAAGTCGGAGAAAACCACCAACTCCTGGCTTTTCCCTGGGAAGGAAAAGTGTTGGAGAATGTGCTCAATGTTCTGGTTTTGCAGGGAGCTGCCAAGGGACTGGTTTCTGTCTCACCTGTCTCAGAGCCCTGACAGGACCTGACAATATAGAGGTATAGGGACCAATGACGACAAAAAAGTTGGGTAGCTTGATACTGCTGAGGAGGACCTGTGGTATAGCAGATAAAGGCCAATACAGCTCCATAGCCTCCTTCTTGGGGTAGAAAGAGAATTACATGTATGTTTATATTCCAACTATTATGGGGGCTGCCCAAGGCACTGGTTTCTGTATCACTAGACTCAGAGCACTGACAGGACCTGGAATATGCTACAAGCCTGGAGGTTGCTAAAACCAAGAGAAATGATCAGCTTGGAGCAGCTCCAGAAAACCTTCAGTGTTGCAGTCACCAGAGGGAGCAAGATTTTATGAGCTCCTGGAAAAATAAACTGGCAAATCCCTCTAATTCAGAATTCATGTGCTCAAATACAGAGAGAATACACCCACAGTAAAAGTTTGAGAGCTCCCCCGCAGAATCTCTAGTTGAGATACTTGGTGAAGGTATTTTCCTGTTCAAAGTCAGCCCATAAAGGCTGGGAAAGGTGGCAGTTTTTTCAAATGTGTGGATTCTAACACAGTTACAAGGCATACAAAGAAACAGAAAACCTGGCCCAATCAAAGGAACAAAATAAACCTCCAAAAAACAACCCTAAAGAAGCAGATGTATATGAATTGACTGAAAAAAAAAATCAAGATAATGATATAAAGATACTTTTAAAGAGATAAAGAAAATGAATACATGCACAAAATGAGAATGTCAGCAGAGAGATAGAAAATATAAAAAAGAACCAAACAAAAATTCTGGAGCTGCAGAATACAATGTAAAGTTACAGTGGTAAGATGTCCCTCACTGAAGGTAGTGGGCTCTTACCAGACACCAAATCTGTTGTCACCTTGATCTTGGACTTTTCAGTCTCCAGAAATTTGAAAAACAAATTTCTGTTGTTTATAAGCCATCCAGTGTAAGGTATTGTGTTATAGTAGTGGAAACAAATTAAGATAAGGGGTTCAAAAGCAGTCTTAGTTAAGCAGAAGAAAGAATCAGTGAACTCAAAGACAGATAGCATAGACTTTAAGTCAAAAACATTACAAAAGACAAAGAAGGACACTGTTTAATGATAATATTAAATTTTTTTAAAATTCACCAGAAAGATAAACAGTTATAAACATATATGCACACAATAACCAAGGACCTAATTATATGAAGCAAACATTGATAGAAATGAATAGGGAAATAGACAACAATACAATAATAGTGGGAGATTTCAATATTCAACTTTTAAAAATGAGAAAACATTATTCACATGCAAAAAAATTTAATTGGACCCTTATCTTACACCATACACAAAAACCAACTCAAAATGGATTAAAGACTTACATATGTTAACTGAAACTATCAAACCTCTAGAAGAAAACATGGAGAAACGTTTGTAACATTGGTCTTGACATTGATTTCTTGGATGTGACCCCAAAACCACAGGCAACAAAAGCAGAAACAGACAAGTGAGACACCATCAAACTAAAAAGCTTCTGTGTAGCACTGGAAACTATCAGTAGAGTCAACCTATGACATGGGACAAAATATTTGCAAACCATGTATCTGATAAGGGATTAATATCCAAAATATATAAGAGATTCTTACAACTCAATAACAAAAATAACTGATAACCCATTTTTTCAAGAAAATGGGGAAAGGATTGAATAAACATTTATCCAAATAAGGCATACAAATGGCCAACAGCCATATGAAAATATGTTCAACATCACTAATTATCAGTGAAATGCAAATCAAATCTACAGTGAGATATTACTGCACACCTGTTAGGATAGCATCATTAAATAAAACAGAAGATAGCAAGTGTTGACAAGGAAGTGAAGAAGTTAGAACTTTAATGTACTGTTTGTGGGGATGTAAAACAGTGCAGCCACTGTGGAAAACAGTTTGAAGTTTCCTCGAAAATTAAAAATAGAACTACCATGTGATCCAGCAATATCACTTTTGAATATTTATTCAAAACAACTAAAAATCGGATGTATTTGCACTCTCATGTTCAATGAAGCATTATTCCTAGCAGCCAAGAGGTAGAAACATGTTAAATGTCCATCGACAGATGAATGGTTAAAGAAAATGTATTAGCCAGGTGCAGTGGCTCATGCCTGGAATCCCAGCATTTTGGGAGGATCCCTTGACATCGGGAGTTCTAGACCAGCTTGGCCAATATAGAGAGATCCCATATCTACTAAATATACAAAGATTATCCAGGCATGATAGCGGATTCCTGTAATCCCAGCTACTCGAGAGGCTGAGGTACAAGAATCGCTTGAACCTGGGAGGCGGCGGTTGCAGTAAGCTGAGATAGAGATCACACCACTACATTCCAGCCTGGGTGACAGAACAAGACTCTGTCTCAAAAGAAAAGAAAAGAAAGGACAGGAGAGGGGAGGGGAGGGAAAGGGAAGGAAAAGAAAAGAAAGAAAAGAAAAAGGAAAGAAAATATATTGTAGGCCGGGCATGATGGCGCACACCTATAATCCAGCACTTTGGGAGGCCAAGACAGATCACCTGAAGTCAAGTTCAAGACTAGCCTGGCCAACATGGTGAAACCCAGTCTCTGCTAAAGATATGAAAATTAGCTAGGTGTGGTGGCACTACTGGACTAAAAAATGACCAATCCAATATTTAGGTTGGCTTAAGGACATGATGATATAAGCTCTATAACTAACCTTCTCTATTTCTCTATAGATTATACAAAAATAGCCACTAAACTTGTCTGAACTCTTGTGCAATGAAAAGGAGTTTATGTGTTGTCTACATATAGAAACAACTTATTTTTCCACTGTCTTAATTTTATTATGACTATTTTGATTATTGTAAAGGAAATGACCCAGACACATAAGGTATTACTGTAACCATGGTAAATTTACAGTAAAAGAAGCTGACCACATCTTCCTAAATAATGTGAAAGGCTCTAAGTCATACACTAAAGTAGGAAGAGTTCTTATTTTCTCTTCCTTTTTTTCAGAAGAGCCAGATGGTTTAGTTTACATTCTCACACATTTTCACAGCTGGCATATTTTAGGTGGGAATGACAATAATTGCTCAAATGACCTTAAAAAAAAATAGTGCAAGAGTTGCATTCGGTGGCCAAGATAGTGGTAAGGAATGGAGGAAAGAGCACGTACAGGGCATGGAGCTGAGCATCTCCTCTGCTTGCAGCCTCTTCAGAGGTTTCCTAAGGAAAAGTCACCATGCTGATATGAGCATGTGACCTGCCATTGTGACCACAGGGGATTAGCTCAAAGAGTGATCCCTCACCCAAGGCACTCATGGTGGGAAAAATAGTCTCTGGAACATAGCCATAAAGGGTCTTCCCAACAGAGAGGCTCCATACTGAATAGCAACTGGTCAGCGAATTGGATTCTCTCTCAGAGGAAGCTTAGACATGGACAGATTGGTGAATCAATAGTTACAGAAGTAGGATCAGTACAAGTCCACCTTAAAAGTTTGGTTACTTTTGGCTGGATGCAGTGGCTCATCCCTGTAATCCCAGCACTTTGGGAGGCCAAGGCAGGTGAATCACTTGAGGTCAGGAGTTTGAGACCAGCCTGACCAACATGGTCAAACTCCAACTGTACTGAAAATATAAAAATTAGCGAGATATAGGGGTGGGCACCTGTGCTTCCAGCTACTAAGGGGGCTGAGGCACAGGAATTGCTCAATCCCAGAAGGCAGGGGTTACAGTGAGCAGTGATGGCACCACTGCACTCCAGCCTGGGCGACAGAGCGAGACTCCATCACAAAAAAATGTTTAGTCACTCCCACTAGGTGTATGCCCAAAGGAAATAAAATTTGGATTCTAAAGAACTATCTGCATTCCCATGTTCATTGCGGCATTATTCACAATTGCCAAGATATAGAAACAAACTAAATGTCCAACAATGAATAAATGGATAAAGAAATTATATATATATGCACACAGAAAGAGACACAACAGAATAGTTCTCATCCATAAAAAAGCAAGAAATCCTGCCAATTGCAACAACATGAATAAACCTGCAGGACATTACGGTAAGTGAAATAAGTCAGACACAGAAATACAAATACTGCATGACCTCACTTATATGTGGAATCTAAAAAGTCAGGTTCAGGGAAGTAGAGAATAGAATGGAGGCTGCCAGGAACTGGGGGAGGGGGAAATGGGGAGATGTGGGGCAAAGGGTACAAACGTTTGGTTATGCAAAATGAATGCGTTTTTTTGAAATCTAATGTATAGCATCGTGACTACAGTTAATGATGCTGAGTTGTCTACTTGAAATTTGCTAGGAGGGTAGGTCTAAAGTGTTCTCACCACAGGAAAAAAGGAAGGAAGAAAGGAAAGAAGAAAGGAGGGAAATAGTAACTATAGGATGTGATAAATCAAGCTAATTAGCTTGATCATGGTGATCGTTTTTCAATGTATACGCATAGGAAACATCAAGTTGTACACCTTAAATATATACAATTCCTACTTGCTAATTATATCCTTTATGGAAAAAAAAGTTAAATCACTCCTTGAATAGAAAGTTAAAGTAGAAAGTAATGATGCCCACTTATAGGAAGTCAATTAGCGCAAGAGCTTTTGATTATGAAGCAAGGCTGGGTGGGGGACTACCCCACATACTGGAGGGTAGTAAAGGGTAAGGATGCACGTGGAAACCTACTGCTATGTGTCTAAATATTTAGAAGTTATACATCAAGCCATGCCCATGGCTCAGGTCCTATTCCCAACTGACAACCTGCAGCTTATTCTTCAGATGTGATCTTCACAGACTGGAGGCCAAAGTTGTGTGGACTCCCCTGTCCCCCTTTCCACTTTATGCCATCCCTTCACTACCTCTCACCCCCGACCCCCAACCAACAGGCTGTTGAGCCTGTCAGCCTGATTGCTAGTGTGGCTCTTAGGGGAAGGCAGGCTGGAGGCTGGGCTCTGACACCACGGCATGATTAGACCTGCCCAAGCCTAGAACAGGAATTTACTAGTTCAAGTGCCCTATAGTGCATAGATGACCTTCTCCAGTGCCTCACTTTTCTGACCTAAGATTTCCAGGTGGTTCTAAGCACCTGCCCAAACTACATGACCCCAGCAGGGAGGAGCAAGGGAACAAAGATATCTGGGTAACTTCATCTGCATAGATCCTCACTTCATGTAATTTGAGGCGGACAGTTTTAAACTTGACCTCTCTACCATCCATGTACATATATTGCCACACTGTCAGTCTTGCCTGTACTGACTCTGTGAGCCAATGCAGCTTGTGCCTCCTTTTCCCATATGCCATTCACTCAAAGGGGGAGCAAAACTTCAAAAACCTTCTCATGATACTAAATTTAAAACATCTTTATATTTCAGTGTTTTTTGATGTGTAAGACACTCTAAAGTATGGAGCCCAGTCTGGGGATCCTTCTCGCCCTGCTCCGAGAACGGCATGACCATGAGCCTCCAGAGCTTCCACCTACCTTCTTCATGTCTCCGAGCAACCTCACCATGAACACTCCTTTTCTGGGTAGTCCGGGGTTTCCCTATGCCCAGCGCTTGAAAATGCCTAAAAGAGCATGAAGACAGAGGGAAGTTATGGTCAGAACATGGGTGAGATGAGTCACAGTGACAGAGGAAACCACCGACTTTCATAGAACTGACTCCCTGCCCTCCATTGTCATCTTTCTCAAATGCGGGTAACCCTGCTGTGGAGTATATCCGTAGCTGAGATCCCCTGGATGGAACCCAGAAAGGGGTACAACTGCGATTCCTTGTTGTAACGTCAGTGCACAGAACATGACCACCTGAGTCACAAAAGCCTTTGGATACCATTCATTTCAGCTCAGTTTTGCCCATGCTGTCTTTTGTCCCTTCTAAGGCCTGCATTCTAGGAACACGAATGACTCACTTGAGATCTTGAAGCAAATTTGTCCCTTCAGTGGCCATGTCCAGCAATAGCCTGAGGAACTTGATGGTTTCACTTCTCTGGGGGCTAGATGCAGGAAGTTACATTCTAAGATGTGAAGATTGAGGTAGTGAAGCAAGCTCAAATTGCCTCCAGGCCCCTCAGCAGGATGAGGGTGGTGGAGAACTCCATTAACTTAAATTGGCAAGAGCAGTGGTGGCCTGAGAAAGTTCACCTTCATATGAACTATAACTGTATTTAAAATTTGTTGATTTTACTTAACATTTTGATCTATGTGTTAGAGTAAAAATAACCATGTTCTCTCCATCTACAAAAGGTCCTCACTGGCAGTCTCTTTTATTTTATTATTTATTTATTTGTTTGTTTACTTATTTGAGACAGAGTCTCGTTCTGTTTTCCAGGCTGGAGTACAGTAGCCCAATCTTGGCTCACTGCCCCCTCGGCCTCCTAGGTTCAAGTGATTCTCATGCCTCAGCCTCCTGAATAGCTGAGATTACAGGCATGTGCCACTACACCTGGCTAAATTTTTGTTTTCAAGTACAGACAGAGTTTCACCCTGTTGCCCAGGTTGGTCTTGAACACCTGGCCTCAAGTAAACTGCCCATCTCAGCCTCCCAAAGTGCTGGGATTACAAGCATGAGCCACTGCACCCAGCTAGTCTCATTTATTTTCAGCAACTTGGATGTCTTTTCTTCCATGGACACCGGGGTTTACTTTGGGGTTTTTCACACTGAGAATCATAATTTTTTTTTTTTAGGCTTTCTTTCCTTGGCCATTTCTCTCCTATTTTGCTACCTCTCCTTAGGTTTTTTCTGAGTCTTCTTCAGATCTGTTAAGTTGCAGATGTGTACAGGACTACATGAAGTTT
>CAUYQU010098676.1:0-17103 GCA_963574635.1 Cheracebus regulus
TGCCTTTAAAGTGTCTTATTTTCCAAAGGGTACTAAAGTCTGTCAACTTCAGCAAAGCCTCTGCAAGATTAATAATGATTAACCACCCATCTGCTCCAGTATTTGAGGTTTTATGAAGATAGTAGACAGAGGGAATAAACTATTTCTGTGTTGTGAAAGTCTTGGGTGAAACAGACCAGTCTAACTCAGTCGGGTCTTATTCATCTGGCCATCAACCTGGAGAGAAGTTATCTAGGGGGACTTTTTCTTTAAGATAATCTCAGTTATCTTGAAGCCAATCTCAGTTGATATGAAGCCAATTTGTAATTAATGACACTCCTTCAATTAAGAAACCCAATCATAATCAAGCTCTGGTTCAGAAAAAATTATTAATACCACGTTTACATTCATCGCTGATCCCTTCATCAATGTTTTATATGTCCAGAGCATGGGAGTAGAAAATTGGCAAGGTTGGGGGAATTGGTTAAATGGGTACCATTTTTATATTTTCATTCTTTGCATGCAGCCTTTGTTCAATAGTTAGTAGTTCAATCAGGACAATGTTACAATACCTCCCACTCCATAACCTCAAAAACAATAATCATATGTTTAGCATTCCAACCAGAGTGAAGATCATCACAACAATAACCATGAGAATAAACTCCATAGAAACTGGTTAGAGTGCCACTGAATGTATTTGTATCAGGAAAAGACTTATACATGTATCACTGTATTATAAAACATTTTGCTATAAAATTAACAGCAATGTTTATGTACAATTTGAGATAAATAACTAGTAAGCAAGCAAAATTAAAAGTTCAAAGTACATCAGTACTTTTGATGTAATATGAATAATGGCTTTCCAATATGTTTAGCATACAGATATAAGCTTTACTAACAAGAACATTTACTTAGTCTTTTCTATTAGGTTTTATTGCTACATTCATTGTACAACAATAATAAAACCTTGTTGGGACTTTATGACCAAATAAAATGTACTGATAAATGAATCACCTAACAATAATGCTTGATGGGTGCTGGCAATCACATATTAAGGATCTTAGCAAATATATCTGATCAATAAATAGACAGCTGTTTCCTAAACACGTTAGGCACAATGGCATCATAAAAGGTATAACTATATTAAACACAGTCTATCATATTGAGGACATACTATAAAAATACATCTAATTTCTCAAATAATATGTTATAAGTGACACATTATGTTACAGGTAATAGATTATAAAGGAGTTCATAATACTTGTGTAGTAAAAGCATGGTTAATAAGAAATAGTGTTTTGAGTTAGGCTTTAGTGAATGATAAAAATTGGAGAGCTAAAAAGGAGAAAAAAGGGCTTTAGGGGTGGGGTGCAGTGACTCGCCTATAATCCCAGCAATTTGGGAGGCCAAAGAGGGCTGATCACCTGAGATCAGGAATTTGAGACCAGCCTGGCCAACATGGTGAAACTCCATCTCTACCAAAAACACAAAAATTAGCTGGGCATGGTGGTGCGTGCCTGTAATACCAGCTACTCAGGAGGCTGAGCAGGTATAATCACTTGAATCCGGGAGGTGTAGGTTGCAGTGAGCCTAGATAGCACCACTGAACTCCAGCCTGGGTGACGGAGTAAGACATAGGGGAAAAAACCAGGCATTAGAGGGTCCTATGGGCAGAGTCCACAGACATTTGACAGACTGGGAGAGTTTTGCAGTAGAAAAACCAAAAAAAGTAATGTAAGGAACCAAGGTGAATGAAAAATATAAGAAACCTAATATGAATATTAGTAGACACCAAAAAGGAAATCTAGGAAATCTGAATTATATGAAAATATGTTCAACCTCATTATGAAGTGAGTAATGAAACTAAAACAATACTGATATCTTCTTGCAAATATTATTTTAGCAAAAATTAGAGTATTAGGTAATAGCAAATATTAGTAAGACTGTTCAGAAGCAGGCAATGACTGTGGGGGCGGTGACTCTGGGGTGGAAGATACTGAAAGAAAGGGGCAAATGCAGGGAGGAAAAACAGTTGCCCAACTTCTTGCAGGGAATGTCGATGCAAACAAATAGACACCTTACTGATGGGAAGGTAGGCTAGTGTGGTCATTTTGAGAATTAGTGAAATAACATTAGCTACATTTTATCACCAAGAAATTCAAATTCACTTAGTTTTATACCTCAGAGAAGCTAGTACGCAAATACAAAGGAGCCTTTGGTGGTGGTGGTTGTTTTCTGACAGCAGAGACTTGAAAGTAATTTAAAGTGTCTCCATAAGAAATTTATTATAGAACTGAATAAAGTGAAATGTGATGGAAAACTTGTGAAGCATCTGATACGCAATGTAAACATTCTCATAATGCTTACATGTATATCATCTTGAAACAGAAGAAAAAACTATCAGATTTTTAGTACAATTCAATTTATTTAAATTTAAATACATGTATAAAACAGTACTATATATAATTTTCAAAGGTACAGACATATTTCAAAGATATATATTTTCAAAGGTACATATCCAGAGATATTAGTAAACACAAAGAGTAAATACTTATAGTGGTAAGACGTTAAATTGAAGTACAATCCTGGAATGAAAGAAAAAAAAGCTGAGAGAGGGATCTGACAGACTGCAGTTGAAAGGGACTGTAAACTGGGGAGTACTCAGCTCTCTGTATCTGGGCCCCCAACATGCGAGGCCAGCCGGCAAACCTCTGTTTCCTTCCCATAAAATTATTGCTCTGTTCAAAAGAAAACAAATTTGCTTTAATATTATCTTACGTTTTCTAACAAGTACTTTGTAAGATGAGTTAAATTATCAGGATAACTAGTTGGGAGCATGCACCATTTGTAGTATTCTGTTTTTAAAGAAAAGGGGAAAAATGAGTAAAGAGTGTGCACTTCTGTGGGACCGATGACACTGTAGCAGAAGATCCTGAAAGAAAGGGGCCAATGCAGGGAGGAAAAACAATTGCCCAAGTTCTTCCAGGGAATGTCGATGAAAACAGACAGACACAATGGGAAGAAAATACCAGGTTCCTCTCACCTGCATGTAGCTGGCATGAATGAAAAAATAAGAGCTTTTCACTTTACTTTGGGTTATGATCTTAAATAGAAAATGAAGGTCACCAAAGTGGGAATGGGAAGAGGTAAAGGGGTGTAGTAAAGAGAATATCGTTTTTCCTTCTTGCCCTTATGTAGTAACCCTCAGGTCCTTGGCTGAGTCTCAAGAGAAGATGAACACAAAGGTCAGACTGTTGGAAGTAGCCACCACCAAGATGGTTGCCTGGAAGAAAACTGGAGAGTTGAAACTTGGTTTAACTCCAGTATGATGATGACATTTGACACTCTGAGCTTTCTACTGGTCAAGAATTGATGGGCTGACCCCATGCTGAGCAAGGGGATGGCTCTTGAGAAAAATTTACCTTGGGGGTTACAGGGAGCTGAGCCAGTGGCACAGTGAGGAAGGGCAATCAGTGTTTCTCCTTTTCATCCCAGGCTCTGAGACTGTTTACCAAGATTGCTTTCTTTTAAATCAGAGAAACATTGATGATGCTGTCATCATCCACTTTAATCTCTCGGTCTCCAGATCTGACTGTTATCTAAGCACTGGCATGATGACCTATTTCAAGTTCTTCTTTGGGCACCTGCCTCGCTCAAATCCCTCCCTAGAGCATTTTGTGGACCATGCTCTCTTCCCTTTAAGCCCCTTACTTGGCTCTTGGCCTAAAATTTCATTCTCTACTTCAACCCCCAACACAATCCCCCATTCTTACCATATTGATTTTACTGCAGTGGATAATTGTCTATGCTGCCCTCTTGCTTCCCAAGCATTTGGGGAGTTGTGAAAATATTATGTTGATTTTTTAAGGAGGGGCATTAATGGGAAATGAACATTGAGGAGAATTCAGCACATAAGGTATTATTTTATCTAAAAGCAAGAGGCAGAGGCAGAGAAATTCAACAATATGTGGTGATATGGAAAAGTGTCAAATTAACTTTATTTATATTCTGGAGAACAACCAAAATGACAATGATGTTAAAATTATTTAAAAACCAGAAAATTAGTGTCAAAGAGTGTATCTCTCATTTGTGCTAATTCATTGTAAAATCATTTCCTTGCCCCTTTTCTTGGACCCTCTTTCCTTTCCTTCAGCAGATCTGACTATGAACTGTTTTGAATAAGATGAATGACCAGAGCTCCCAATACTGCTTGAGTAGACTCTTGTCATGTCACTTAGAAAAGAGGCTGTGAAGACACTGAACTCAAACCGTCACAAAAGAACAGTATGACTATTGACTTTCAAGTGAGTTTCTTACAATTTTATACTTAATTACTATGCCATACAATAATGATTATGTAGACCATTATATGTTTCATTAACATTTTATGTCTTTTATTTGATTAGTACAGCAAATTCTACTCATGTGTGCTCTGTGTGCATAGCTTATTAAACATGCAACATGGCTTTTTGCCCACAGAGCTTGAGCTATTATATCAAGTATATGATTTAGACATATAATTGAACAATATGTAGTCTTTTTTAAAAAATAAATCTTGTTTTGTATAGTCTTATGTTGGAGTGTAGATAGGAACTACCAGAAAAAAAGTCAACAGAAATTTCATAATAGAATGTAATAAATACTAACAAATATTTTTAGAAAATGAATACTTTGGGTATTTTCATAGATGGATTGAGTCTTTTGGAAAATCAGCTCCAGAACTTACCAGCATGTAGCATGAGTAAGAACGTTGTCATTCTGAGTTATACAGTTCAGTTAATTTTAGGGTGTGTTAGCTGGCAGCATGCATTGACAGTGGTGACAGCAAGTAGAAGCATGTCCTTCTAAACTGCATAAGGTAATCTTGGCTTGAGAACTTTACAATACTTTATTTATTCCCTTTAACAAGCATAAAAGATACAACTCTATTTTACAGATAAAAACTTGTCATGTACTTGATAAGATGTTGATTTTATGTAATTGACTTGTGATTATAAATTTAAATTCAGGGCTCAATATCCATTTGTTTATTAGAACCACACCAATCACCGCCAAATATAAGCTGTTTTAAGATGATGAATTAAAATTGAGATTAAATAATTTGCATTGTTAAATTAGCAGTTTAACAAAGATTATATGTGAACCCTCAGCTTTTAAAACCTGGTTCTGCTTAGCCTTTGAATTTTGTAATTAAATTTGACATAATGAATCTGCAACATTTTACCCATTTCCTAAATTTAGCTATTTTGAATTCTCTATTTCTCAGTTATTCTGTCATTCTGTTTTGCTAATTTGTTGATTTCCTCAGTTTCTTCAGAAGAATGTTAGTTTCTCATCTAATAGTTTCAGATCTCCTGTGAACTTTCTCTTTTCTCATGCATTCTCATTTTCATCAATATTTGACTTGCACTAGAATTTATCACTATAGCCAGATGTGCTTTACCTTCTTCTTCTTCTTTTTTTTTTTTTGACTTGGCCATTTGTAACAATAAAAATAGGAGTTATTTAATTTCTTGCAATCCAAAACATCTCTTTCCTAACATTGTCACATATCTTGTAATGATGTAAATTTCATTTGTTGAAGTATTAAGAAAATAGCTTGTGAATAAGGAAATTCAGGACTTGAAAATTTTTTAAAGAATTGCAAAAGAAAATGTATACAAGTGCATTACTGTCTGGCTTTTTATTCTTAAATAACAATATAAAAGCATACTGGATACTTAAATACTAAAAAATATAATCATAAGAAGATAAACAAGACAACACAGACTTTCCTTGTAGAACTTTAAGTAGTTAGCAGTTCAGGATTAATATAAAAAAACAAGACTATTTATTGACTGTGATAATTAATTTTAGGTGAATTTACTACACCATAGTGACAGGTGTTTAGTTAAACTTTCATCTAGATTTTGTTATAAAAAGATGGGATTCGCATTTAAAAATCAGTTGACTTTCAATAAAGTGGATTATCCCTCATAATGTGCATGGGCCTCGTCCAATAAGTTTAAGTTCTTAAGAGAAAAGACTGAGGTTTCCTGAAAAAGAATGGATTCTGCTTCTTTTCTGCAACAGAAATTCTACTAGTTTCTGGCTTTTAGACACAAGACTGCAATTTCAAGTTTTATCTGAATCTCTAGCCTGCCGGCTTGCCATACGGCTTTTAGACTTGCCAGATGCCAACACTCACAATTGTACAAGCCAATTATTCCTCAAAATAGATCTATGTATGTACGTATGTGTGTGTGTATGTATGTATGTATGTATGTATGTATGTATGTATGTATCTATCTATCTAGCTAGCTAACTAGCTAGTCATCCATCATGTATCCATTTCTCCATCCATTATCCATCCTACTGGTTTTCTTTTTCTAGGGAACTTTGACTAATATAATTGTACTATAGAATCTTCCAAAATTTATCATAAAAGAAACAATAGTTAACCAGATCATAGTTAGTTATAACCAAGATACAAGAAGATGGCTTCTTTCTTTACAAGGTGACCTCTCACTTGTGAACAAATCATTTTCTGAAAAAATGCCTTAATTAGAACCATTTTTAGCAAGGGCTCATTAACATGGATATTTTTAATTTTCTTCTAAAATTTATGTTTTACTAATAGAGAAGACGTCTTGTGAGGTTCGCTCAGCCTGTGATTCATTTTATTTTCCTGAAAATTTCCTTCCCATCCCATGTGGTTAGACCACTTCCAATCATGTGTCCACTATGTGAAACTGACCTCTGGTCATTGTTTATTTGGCCAGAAATAGGCACTGGATTCAGGCTACATTCACCAGGTCTTCTTTCTTTAGATCTGCAGGTGCAGATCTAAAATCTAGTTTGCCTTGGTTAGTCTTGTAAATAAAGAAAATACTCATTTCATAGTAAAAGGAGACTTGAAACAAGCAAAGATGTAATAAAAACAACAGCTTCTGAAGGCCCAGAAAGACAGGGAGAAAGCAAGGTCCTAAAAACAAAATTAATAATAATGAGGTTCAGTTCCTGAAGAAGTTTAAATATATGTCTTTCTTCAGATTCCATGAAATAGCTCAGTAGCCTTACACTAAATACCCATCTCATTTTCACACACCTCCTACTTCTCTGCTTTTTTCTTCTTCAGGTTAATTTGAATGGCTTAATCACAAGAGCTGTGATTAAGAAAGACAACCCATTTCCTTCGGATAAAATCAACTATGAGTTTCTTTTCATTTGTTGCCTTATATTTGTATTATTAAACACTCTGAAGAGATAAATTAATTTTTAAACTTAACTATCACTTTATGAATCACGTCATTATTTTGCCTAACAGCACTAATGTATTACCTAACAACTAAATGATATCAAATTATAAGTGTTTATTTTTATTGATTGTTTTAATTAAAATCTTAAGAATAAAGGATCATAAATAAAATTGTTGAAATTCTGGAATTTATTATATTGTAGAATAGCTGCAAATAACCCAAAACATGCTAACTGGGAAAATTATTCAAAATAATTAGTACAGAAAATTAATTAAGGAAAGAAATATGGTGATAACGTCTTCATTTTGGAAGCATTTGAGGTAGAAGTAGAATATGAGAGATGTTGGTAAATATTTCTTATCAAGTCTTCTGGATCTTATCTAATCTGAGTCAATCTTGTGTTGGCTAAAAACGGACCCTTGCTATGGTCAATGAGAGGGCTCAGTAGGAGCAGTTTAAGTAAATGCAGGTTTATGGTATATCAACTTCAGAGATATATAGGTTTATGAGATATCTATTGTATCAGTTTATTCAACTGACGCTTTGTATAGTCCACTGAACACTGACCTGTGCATCTACAATATAGAGATTTGTATCAGGAATTATCTTTCTGTACCTAATATATAATTTTCTTTTATGACAAAAGTTCAAAAAAACCTGACTCTTTCCCAGAAAATATGTCTCATCTAGGAAAAGCAATAAGAAAGTGTTTGGAAGGCATGCTATAGGAGAGACAATTCTTACTATTCCAGACAGGAAGTGATATAATGACATTAATGTATGCAAAATTTAGGGATGAATAGCTTTAGGTAGTAAATTTGTCATTTCACATTTATGTGACAAAATTTTCAATGAGTCAGTCTGATCTGAATGTTTCTAAATAATAATTATCCTGATGTTGGATGTATTTAGCTGATTAGTGTATAAAAATCTCTTTAAAATATTTCACAAATACTTCATCATTTCCTAGGTTGAATTTGCTAACCAGAAATGCATTTAGGTTTACTAAAAAGGCATCTTCTAAATATGTTCCTAAATGCATGGTCTTGGCTGCTTGCCTCTTTTAAAAATCTTTGTATTTATAGGGTGTCTATCATCTACATTTAAATGAAGATGACTATATTAGTCTGTTCTCACACTGCTATAAGAAAAATACCTGAGACTGAGTAATTTATAAAGGAAAGAGGTTTAATTGCCTCACAGATCTGCATGGCTGGGGAGGCCTCAGGAAACTAAAAATTATGGCAGACAGCAAAGGGGAAGCAAGGACCTTCCTCACAAGGCAACAGGAGAGAGTGAGCAAGAGCAGGGAAAACTGCCTTATAAGACAGTAACATCTCATGAGAACTCACCAGAACAACATGGGGGAAACCGTCCCCATGATCCAATCACCTCCTACCTGGTCTCTCTCTGAATAGGTGGGACTTATGAGGATTACAATCTGAGATGAGCTTTGGGTGGGGACACAAAGCCCAACCGTATCAATGCCTATGTAGCACTGAATAATAACTTGTTCTTCATTAATACGGCTTTGGCAATCTGTTTCTTTGTACTATGACAACTACAGTATCAAGCATTACCTGTGCAACCCATTGCAGATTAGTATAATTGAATCTAATGTAAACATTCTCATAAATCCTAAGTGAAAGGAGGTGGTATCAAAAGCTTGGTCCAATTAGTGTCTGTGATTAAATGAAGAGCAATGTTGAGTACAATATGGCATCTGCTATACAGACGTGTCTTATACACCTGCTCCCATCTCCATGGGCCCACAGCTTAGTATTTCCAGAAAGATCTTCAATTACAAAATGAAAAGAACTTAGAGTGGTTCGCATAATTCTTTCTGTGGGATTCAAGGGCAACGAAATAGATGGGCACAAGATATAGGAGAAATTGGTTATTTTCAATGCAGTGGTCCTCTATTGGTATGCTGTAGGTAAGTGTATACAATGGATGGTGCTAGTGACTACAGAGTGGTGGTATCGGGGTGTGATGAGATGCCTTCAGTGTGTGTGGCAGCAGTTAGGGTTTCTGTGTCACCATTTTTGCCATATCAGTTTCCTTTTCTTGAGAGGATGGCACAGTTTTGGAGCTTTTAGGCTGCACCATTCCAGCAGCTCTCACAACTCTGGTAGCAATAAGAGCCATCATTCAGGTGACTGTGACTACAGGACTAGCAAGATAAAGCAGCAGCCCTAGTAGCAGGAGGGTAGGTTTCTTCATGAGGCGTCAAGAAAGCAGGACCTACTAAATGAACTTCAGTTTTTTAACTTGTTCTTTCATCTGCCACAGCTTACATATCACTTCCTTAGAAAAGTCTTTCCCAAACCCCAGAGGTGCATCTGTAGCACTGTTTTACTCCTTCAGTGAACACATCATACTTTTACTTGTTCATCGCTGCCTCTCCTCCTAGTTTATAAGTAGGACAACAGTTACCTGGCTGATGGTCTTTACTGTTGTATCCCTAAAGCCTGGCATATAACATAAGCTTAAAATTTGTTTTTTGAATAAATAAAAAGATATGGCAGACCAATTGCAATGTCCCTAGAGGTCTTCTATATGCAATTAAGACATAATGCCATCTAGAATATAATGTGTTATAGCTCTATTTCTATTTATTTTTATTTTTATTTCTCTTTTTCTTTTTTTTTTTTTTTTTGAGATAGAGTTTTGCTCTTGTCACTCAGGCTGGAGTGCAATGGCATGGTTTCAGCTCACGGTAACCTCTGCCTCCTGGGTTCAAGCAATTCTCCTGACTCAGCCTCCAAAACAGCTGGTATTACAGGTACCCACTGAAAAAGCTGGCTAACTTTTTGTATTTTTAGTAGAGACAGGGTTTTACCATGTTGGTCAGGCTGGTCTTGAATGCCTGACTTCAGGTGATCCACCTGTCTTGCCCTCCCAAAGTGCTGGGATTACAGTCCTGAGCTACCATGCCTGCTCAGTTCTATTTCTTAATTAGCAAGAGATGGAGGAAGCCCTGGGAAAGACATAAAATTATGTCATCAATTAGGGTTCATGCATGCATACATTTTGGAATGGTTTGATATATAGATGTCAACAAAGATATTGAGAGAGAACAATGGTGGAACTGGAGCAACAGTTGGATGGCTACAAGACCTAACTTATCCACTGTGTAAAATTGCCTTTACCCAAACATTCCCTGGGCTCTAATTTAAGTGAGTCTTACATGGTATTAGACATACAAATTGTTCCTAAATCTGTTGAAAGAACTTTTATTCATGCCAAGAGAAAGGACTACATCTTTTCTTATCTGTAAATCTCTAGAAATGTCTATGTATGTAGGTAGGCAGAGAAGAGTCTCATACATAATCAGAGCTACTCTTTATTTTAATTGGCTAACGATTTTTCCCTTTACTGATGCTGTTCTTCCCTGACTTTGCAATGCATGCCTCATGCTATGCTAGTCCCTCAGATGCTAACGATGAGGGAAACCAAATATAATTTTTGCCAAAGAACTTGTTCTCGCAGACGAGACAGACATAAACACAGACCATTTCAAGCCTAACTGCTAAGTGCTGTGGGCAAAATAAGAATAGAGAACTCTGGAAACAGAGAAAGGTCATCCATTGCATTATCATAGAGGGCTTCTCAGAGGAAGTGGCATCTAAGGCGAGATCCAAGAATGAGTAGTAGGAGGTTACAAGGTCCAAGCAGAGGGCAAATTCAGTGGTGAACACGGCACGGTGTATTGAAGAAATACCAATTGTTCACTATGACTAATTGAGAGTACAAGGTCAGAAGTGGCAAAGACAGTAGTGAGGATTGGTTATAAACAAGCCAGATCATAAGGGTATTGGACGCCGTGGCAAGAGGCTGAACTTTATCTTGGAAGCATGAGAGAGCTATTAAGCACTTTTTTTTCTTTTTTTTTTTTCTTGGATATGTCTTTATCAGCATATTAGGCATTTTTAATTGGGAAATGATAGCATCAGTTTTACATTTTAAAACTATGACTCTGGCTGTAGATAGTGTAAAAGGATTAGAGGCTTGAAGCCTGAAGGGAGGGAGACAAGGTTGGATGCCGCAGCAAAGTTGTAATAATACCAATGACAAATGAGAGTGGTCTGAATGCCAAGACAGAGGGTGGCAAACTTGAAAAAGAAGTAGCAGCCTTAGAGAGCTGTTAAAGACTTGGTGATTGATTTGAGAGATGGGACGAGGCAGAGGGAAAATTCTTGTTTAGGTAACTGGGTAAATAAAAGCATTCTTGCTCTGCGTAAGGAGAATTCACATGGCTGTGAACCAGGTTACCCCATGGCTAGGTATGTGTGCTACACAATACGGGCACAAACCTGCTACACTATATGGGCACAAAAAGATGTAATAGGAAACTTTCATGGTGCTGAGTGGAAAGGCTTCTGTTTTCCACAATTTTTCCAGGGACAACCATAGCCATAAAACTATCTACTGATTTAAGGGGGACAGATCACCAGGAGCACTTTGTAGGACCACCCCAGCCTATGTCTGTAGTATCAATTTTGTTTCCACAAGCTGCTTAAGAAACCAAATCCCTTAAATGATCACACTGCTTTCTGGTGTTCTTTTCCTTCCTTTCCACGTCAGGGGTACTGCTGTGACTGGAGGTAAGGTTGATGTCCTCTTTGCTTCTCATGACCAACCTCATATCATTGTCCCTACCTCTTCTTTAAAATGACATTTACTATAGTCTAAATGTTTGTGTTCCCTCCAAAATCAGAGGTTGAAATCCTAACACCCAAGGTGATGATATGAAAAGGTGAGGTCTTTGGGGTGTGATGAGATCATACAGGTGGAGCCTTAATGAATGGGATTAGTGCTATTATAGGGAAAGGTCCTAGGGAGCTTATTTGACTTTTCCATTATACATGAGTTGTGAGAACACAGCATGAAAGAGTGATTCTATGAACAGGAAGTGGACCCTTACCAGACACTGAATCTCATGGCACCTTAAGTTCTTTGAAACCAGTGAGAACAGAGACACAACATACCAGAATCTCTGGGACACAGCTAAAGGAGGGTTTAGAGGGAAATTTATAGCACTAAATGCCCACAGTAGAAAGCAGGAAAGATCTAAAATAAACACCCTAACATCACAATTAAAAGAACTAGAGAAGCAAGAGCAAACAAATTCAAAATCTAGCAGAAGAAATAACTAAGTTCAGAGCAGAACCGAAGGAGATAGAGACATGAAAAAACCCTTAAAAAAAACTCAGTGAGTCCAGGATCTGGTTTTTTGAAAAGATTAACAAAATAGATAAATCACTAGCCAGACTGATAAAGAAGAAAAAAGAGAAGAATCAAATAGACTTAATAAAAAAATGATAAAGGGGATATAACCACTGATCCCACAGAAATACAGACTACCATAAGAGAATACTATAAACACCTCTATGCAAATAAACTAAAAATCTAGAATAAACAGATGAATTATTGAACACATACTCCCTCCGAAGACTAAACTAGGAAGAAGTTGAATCCCTGAGTAGACCAATAACAAGTTCTGAAATTAGGCAGTAATTAATAGCCTACCAACTGAAAAAAGTCCAGAACCAGTCTGATTTACAGCCAAATTCCATGAGAGGTACAATGAGGAGCTGGTACCATTTCTTCTAAAACTATTCCAAGCAATAGAAAAAGAGGGACTCCTCCCTAACTCTTTTTATGAGGCCAATATCATCCTGATACCAAAACCTGGCAGAAACACAATAGAAAAAGAAAAGTTTGGGTCAATATCCCTGATGAACATTGAGGCAAAAATCCTCAATTAAATATTGGCAAACAGAATCCAGCAGTGCATTAAAAAGCTTATCCACCACAATCAAGTCAGCTTCATCCCTGGCATCCAAGCCTGGTTCAACACATACAAATCAATAAACATAATCTATCACATAAACAGAACTAATGACAAAAATTGCACGATTATCTCAATAGATGCAGAAAAGGTCTTCAATAAAATTCAACATCCCTTCATGTCAAAAACACTCAATAAACCAGGGATTCATGAAATTTATCTCATGATAATAAGACATATTTATTACAAACCCACAGACAATAACCTACTGAATATGCAAAAGCTGGAAGATTTTCCTCTGAAAACTGGCACAAGACAAGGATGTCCTCTCTTACCACTACTATTCAACATAGTATTGGAAATTCTGGCCATGGCAATCAGGCAAGAGAAAGAAATAAAGAGTATTCAAATAGAGAGGAAGTCAAAGTATCTCTGTTTTGGATGACATGATTGTATATTTAGAAAGTCCCATCATCCCCGCCCAAAAACTCCTTAAGCTGATAAGCAACTTCAGCAAATTCTCAGGATAGAAAATCAATGTGCAAAAATCACAAGCATTCCTGTACACCAATAATAGACAAACAGAGAGCCCAAATCATGAGTGAACTCCTATTTCCAATTGCTTCAAAGAGAATAAAAGACGTATGAATATAACTTACAAGTGATGTGAAAGACCTCTTCAAGGAGGACTACAATCCACTTGTCAAGGAAATACGAGAGGACACAAACAAAAGGTAAAACATTCCATGCTTACAGATACAAAGAATCAAAATGGTCATACTGCACAAAATAATTTATAATTCAAAACTAGCCCCAACAAGCTTTCATCGACTTTCTTCACAGAATTCAAAAAATCTACTTTAAATTTTGTATGGAACCAAGAGGGTGCCCATATAGTGAAGACAATCCTAAGCAAAAAGAACAAAGCTGGAGGCATCACACTACCCGACTTTAAACTATATCACAAGGCTACAGTAAACAAAATGGCTTGGTACTTGTGGCACAACAAATATATGGACCAATGAAACAGAACATAGGCCTCAGAAATAACACCACACATCTACAACCATCTGATCTTTGGCAAACCTGACAAAAACAAGCAATGGGTAAGGATTCTTTATTTAATAAATGGTGTTGGAAAAACTGGCTAGCCCTATGCAGAAAACTGAAACTGGACACCTTCCTTATGTCTTATACAAAAATTAACTCAACATGGACTAAAGATTTCAATGTAAGACCTAAAATCAAAAAAGCCCTAGAAGAAAACCTAGGCAATACCATTCAGGACATAGGCATGGGCAAAAACTTCATGACTAAAACAGAAAAAGCAATTGCAACAAAAGCCAAAATTGACAAATGGGATCTAATTAAACTAAAGAGCTTCTGCACAGCAAAAGAAAGGATCATCAGAGTGAACAGGCAAACTATAGTATGGGAGAAAATTGTTTGCAATCTATCCATCTGACAAAGGGCAAATACCCAGAATCTACAAAGAACTTAAATAAATTTACAAGAAATAAAAACATCAAAAAATAGACAACAAATATGAATAGACACTTCTCAAAAGAAGACATTTATGTGGACAACAAAAAAAAAGCTCATCATCACTGCTCATTGGAGAAATGCAAATCAAAATCACAATGAGATATTATCTCACACTTTTAATAAAGGCAATCATTAAAAGTCAGGAAACATGCTGGAGAGGATGTGAAGAAATAGGAATGCCTTTACACTGTTGGTGGGTGTGTAAATTATTTCAAACATTGTGGAAGACAGTGTGGCAATTTCTCAGGGATCTAGAACCAGAAATACCATTTGATCCAGCAATCCCATTACTAGGTATATACCTAAAGGATTATCAATCATTCTACTATAAAGACACATGCACATGTATGTTTATTGCAACACTGTTCACAATAGCAAAGACTTGGAATTGACCCAAATGCCCATCAACAATAGACTGGATAAGGAAATTTGGCACATATACACCATGGAATACTAGGCAGCCATAAAAACCAATGAGTTCATGTCCTTTGCAGAGACATGGATGAAGCTGGAAACCATCATTCTCAGCAAACTAACACAGGAACAGAAAACAAAACACTGCATGTTCTCACTCATAAGTGGGAGTTGAACAATGGGAACATACGGGCATAGGGAGGAGAACCTTACAGACTGGGGCCTATAGTGGAGGGGGGAGGTAGGGGAGGGATAATAGGAGAAATATCTAACGTAGATGACAGGTTGATGGGTGCAGCAAATCACCATGGCACATATATATCTATGTGACAAATCTGCATGTTCCACACATGTATCCCAGAACTTAAGTATAATAAAAAAGAAAGAAAGAAAAAAAGAAAAGAAAGAAAAGAAAGAGAAGGAAGGAAGGAAGGGAGGGAGGGAGGAAGGAAGAGAGGAAGAGAGAGAGAAGAAAGAAAGAAAGAAAGAAAGAAAGAAAGAAAGAAAGAAAGAAAGAAGAAAGAAAGAAAGAAAAGAGAATGAAGGAAAGAAGAAAGAAAGAAAGAAAAAGAAAAGAAAAGAAAAGAAAGAAAGGAAATGTATCCACTCTGCTATTTTGTCCAGAATTATATAAGGCACCCAACACTTCTTGATACAGTTGTATGGAAACCCTATAGCATTCTTTGAAGATTTGACATCAGACTTCCTTTCAGTCTTTCCAGATGAAATCCATCATCAGTCTTGATAATTTTAATACTTACATAAATGATACTTTCAATAGCTTGTCCTCTCAGTTCATTGATTTTATCTCCCCAGATAATCTTGCTACCAGTTTTCCTCAGTCACACTTTCAGTTACTCTGGAGCTTTTTGTTACTCATAACTAGTTCTTGCTCATCATATCTTCCTCTGAGGCATTACTATCTTTCACCACCACCCCCTGTCGTTCAGCTCACTATTTCTAGTTCCCCAAACCCCAGAACTAGAAATTCCAGAGAGGGAGCGGAGCAGGGGAGAGAGAGAGAAATTTGTTAGAGAAAATGGCTTATGTAGTTGTGGAGGGTGCCTTATCAAGTCCAAAGTGTGCAGGGCAGGTAGTCGGGAAAGAAAGCTCATGCCAGGAAAGGAAGATTATGTACACTATAGCTCCATGGGCATGAAGTTGTTACCTTCTGGCAGAAATGCTCTCATCTCTCAGAAAAGCCTCAACTTTGACTTAAAGGCTTTCTGACTCATTGTCAGACTCATCCAGAATAGTAATCCTTACATAAAGTCAACTGAGTAGTGGCTTTAGTTACATCTGCACAATTTCTTCACAGGAGCTTCTACATTACTGTTTGATTAAATATCTGGGGATCATAACCTAGCTAAGTTGACATGTCATAAAGCCATTACAGTCACTTATTTAGAAAGACCTTTCATTATCATCATGGCCATATTAAGACTCTACTAATCTTATTCTCTGTTATCCATAACCTACTTCATTTTTTGGGTTTTTTTTTTTTTTGCATAGCATATAACACAAACTGACATCGTATATTTATTTATTTTATGTTTCCGCTAATAGCTCCAAATAAATGATTGAGGAAATTTGTCTTATTCACCATTCTGGTCAATTTCAATGTTTCATTTTAAGAAATGAATGAATAAATGAAAAATTATTACCATAAATGGTGATATGTCAGAGAGAGAAGTCTTCAGTGTGTGACATAATTCTCTACTCAGCTGTGTTCTCACTCCTTGACAATAAGTGTGGTTAAACTTTTTATTAAGGATGTGGGGAGAAGAGATTTTGAGGGTGTTGTCACCTACAATTCAAAGTGAGAAAGCAAAGACTGGTCATGAGCTGTTTTATTTTAGTCTAAAGTGTTTTAAGGAGACTTTATTTTTAATGAAAAATTATTTCACTGTGATTAGAAGTGCTGACATTTGCTCTTTACAACACAAATCTCAGTTACTCTTTTGACTATAAAAATGCATCTCTTTCAGGTAGAGAAATTAACAATATAGTTTTTGAATAAAAAGGAAAAAAGAAAGGAAGGAGGGAGGGAGGGAGAAAGGAAAAAAGAAGCCTAAAAATAACCCATGGTCAATTTCAATTTCAATTTTTTGTTTGTTTTCTCACTTTAGTTTC